>VNJW01006508.1:0-92149 GCA_008042615.1 Drosophila auraria
ATGTCACATGACGGTCTTGCATTATTAGTTCACGTACGCCATCGATGTTTTCTGGCACAACGGCTGTTTTTGGACGACCTTCGCGGAATTCGTCTTTGAGGGAGCGTCGGCCACGATTGAATTCGTTGTACCAGTTTTTCACAGTGCTATAGGATGGTGCTTCATAGTCATACAAAGATTTAAGTTCATCGCTGCACTCTTGTCGTGATAATCCACGCCGAAAGTTGTGAAAAATGATCGCACGAAAATGTTTACGAGCTAATTCCATTTTTTTGCGAAATTGATTTTTTTAAGTAACTGTAAACAACACAAATGATAGTCGTACGTCAAACCGTTCTGAGTACGTTTATGCTTAAAAATGTCGAACTTTTCAATGGAAATGTCAGATTCCACCTAACAACACTTAGTGTTGCCTAGGCCAGAAATATATATAGCAGCCCACGTATTAAACACCGAAAAATGCTTTAAAGCGGCGCGAAATTATTCAGGCGTTTGACACACTTTCGTTCGGCACTCAGGTTTTTTTCTTGGATTTTTTTCCTCTGCCTGATATGGCTCCCAGTCAGGTGTAGCGATGCTGTAACCTATTTTGCATGCGTGTCGCCTGCGACTACCAGCGATGCTCTCATGGACTTGGATTTCTCGATCCACCAATTAGGGTCAGAGGATTGGCAGAACGTAATCGCTTATCCGCCAGCAGGCTCACGCACGCAGTCTTTGGATATCTTTGTGACATCTGGCAGCTGGTCTCCTCTTGATTCTCGCCTGGGTTCGAGGCGTGCCTATGACAAGCATTCTTGGCACTCAAAAAGTGTCGAATGAACAAGGGTCTGAATCTAAACATGGCAGGTTTGAAATTGGTGGGAGATACAGTGGAAGTTCTGTGGGGAGAAACCTTAAAAATAGTCTGAAAAAAATATATTTCATAACGAAATATTAATTAATTACCAAATCCCATAAATAAACTGTTGCATTTATTATTATTACAAAGCATTATATTACGAGCATTGTTTGTTAATAAATTCATTCAAACAAAGTTTATGTAAATGGAATTCAAATCGAATCCAAATGCCTTTCCAAGTGAAAATCTGAAGGGGTTTGATAATATCTTTTGTCTAGGAGATTGTATTTGTTATTTGAATTTATTATAAAAATTGTAATAATATTAAAAACTGAGAGCCGAACTTTAAAAGACCATTTGCATTATGTTTTATATTACTAAATAATTTTTTGTAAAGAAACTAAGCCATTTTTGCAGCAAAATATTGATAATATTAACAGTCCAACTGTCTTCTTGAACTAAAAAGGGGATTTACCTTTAAAAACTGTATTTGTAAAGGATTTTCTTTGAAAAATATGTTTTTAATAGTGTTTTCTTACTCGAATTTAGTCATAGTTAAACACAAAATTAAATAAGTAATTAAAATAAACCTAAAACATACTTTAGAGTTAAAGTTATTTCTCCACAGACCAACTCCACTGTAAAGGCTTCTTGCAGTTAAACCAATATTTTTCTTTTAACTTTCAAACTGCCTAATCACGGGCCCTTTCGTGTCTGCTGCTGCTGCTGTACCAGATACAACATTCAATTTGCTCGGGCTAAATCAAATAAATTATGTTAAACTGCATAATTATCGCTGGCGGGTCGTGCCGCCGCCTGCCATACTCCATTAAGTCGGCCCCGGGTCCGTAATTAATTCATTGACTCCGCGAGTCTAGCTGGGATTTGAGCTGACTTGGCTCCAAGCAACTACTGTGGTTACACCAGCCTCTGGTAGTTCTCTTAAGCGGCTCTTTCTTCCCCTGCCGGAGTAGAAGACCTTTTGTTTTCGCGCAACTCCCTCCGCCGGCGGCCATTTCTCACGTCTCTTCGCCGTCGTCTTTGCTTTTTTAACGATTTGCGAAAGAATACTTGAGAGCACTTGAGTGTCTAATCGTAAAAAAAAACGCCAAATGTCTGCCAAGGAAATTATTGTTATTTTATTAGTAGACGCCGCTTAAAAAAAGCAAATAAAAAACGAAATCGCTTTCAGAGATGAATGAAAAGGCAGAGAGAAACAAAAAACACTATCACTTTTACTCAATTATGTATGTATGAAGATATTTTGACTGCTATTCTAATGGCCATTTCTGCACTACTTTTTGGCCCGAACAAGCACTTGACTCTCAACTCTCGACTCTCTCGGCCACTTTACTTTCACTGGCGCTACGTGTCCGGCATACTCTCAATTGGCCCAAGACCTGACTCGCCGCCATTCCCTGCGATTTCGGTTTCGTTACCTTCCGATTTTCATTTAATTAGCAGCGAACTAATTGCCACTAAGCCTCCTAAGATCTCAGAATCTAGTTCGCCGTGTTTGCATTGGGTTCTGGCTGTCGCGGTTGCTCCAATTTCACGACCAAACATTGACATAGTCCGCGCGGCGGATTGGGGCCATCATTTCGGCGGAGCAAGTGGGACGACGAGGTGTTAATTTGCCAGCATAAACCCGTCAGGCGGCCACTGCTTTTCCACTTCAGGTTTAATTGCCGTCAAAATCAATTTCGTTCCAAATGTCAACAGCGGAGCTACTTACACGTACACTAGCTTTTTTGGGGGGATTTAAGACTTGGAATTCATTTTAAAGTAAAATAATTTAGGGAAAAGAAATATATTATTGTTTAAAATTTAACAACAAGTCAAGTAACCTACAAAGAGGGTGTCAAGAAGCCAAGCTCTCCCAAAACCTTGCTGGCGCCACTACTTGTACTTAGTTTTTGGGGGATTTAAGACTAGAAATTCATTTAAAAACAAAACATTTTAAGGAAAATAAATACATTTTTGTTTAGAAATTAAAAACAAGTCAATGGTTTCCTTGATTTTCAAGAGAAGTTGAAATAAATACCCCACAAAGAGAGGGTGTCAGGAAGCCAGCTTTACCGAAGCTCCCCCTCTGTGAGCGCAAATGAGCTGGAAAAGCTCTCAAGTGCATTGCCCACACCTGGGCCGCAGATGAACTCTGACCCGGCAAGTGGCGATGGCGGTGGCGGCGGTGCACTTTCACTTGGCGGTTATAGAGTGGCTTTCGGCTGGGTTGACTGGCCACAGAACCGGAGGAAATATGGCTGCCACGTCGCGCCGTTAATTGAGTTTATAAACCTTTCAGTCGGAGTCGCGGCCGAAGGGAGATGCTGGTGTTTGCCCAAGGCTGTTGGCCACAATTAGCACTGAAGAGGGCAATTTTCAGAGACTTGTCACTTTCATTTAAGGAATTTCCCACATTTTCACTACGCCCGCCAGTTATAATCCAATCATGTACAGTTGAGCGCCTGAATGGCATCTTAATTGAGCTTTTGGCCAAGCGAAATCGTCATGGAAATCGGTTTAATTGGGAGTCGAATTTTTGATTTTTAAGAAATAAAATCCTTTCAAGACAAACCTCTAATTAATCAACCCTTTCTCTTATCTTCCAGGTGGACGCAAGCTGTTCGGAGGCTACCGAATCACTCCCAAGCACTGTCGGGCTACCAAGACTTTGCCCAGCTCCGATCCTCGTGCCAATGGACCCACCATCTGCATGTTCAACCACGAGTGCGCCCAGCGGGGTGGCGAGGTGGTGGGAGCCTGCATGGACGGCTTCCTCTTCGGCGCCTGCTGCCAGATTCCGCCCACGCATGAGCTGGCCAGCACGCTGATCAACGAGGCCCAGAACGCCTACTTCCAGCAGCACCAGCAACAGCAGAAGCTCCATCAGGCGGCGGTGGTTCAGTCCTCCTTCGAGAGCTCTTACGGACAGGCTCAGCAGTCGATCAGCGAGGAGTACCAGGACCAGCAGAACCTGGACAAGGTCTACCAGCAGTTGAGCAGCACCAGCAGCATCAGTCCGCCCAGCAATGCTTATGGAGGAGAGGAGACACAGCAGCAGCAGCAGGAGGAGGCACAGCCTGCTTACTCCAGCAGCAGCTCCTCCACAGAGGCCACTCACTCGCAGTCCTCCTCCGCTAGCGTGGAATTCGAGCAGGAAGCTGCCCAGCAGGTCGAGGCCTCCGATGAGAAGAAGGTGCAGCCACCTAAGCCTGTCCAGCCGCCCAACTTCCATGTGCACAAGCACTCCGTGACCATCAACTCACCCTCATCGCCGCCCCAGAACGATGACTTTGTAATGCAGGTGCTTAGCACCTTGCCGCCGGAGCATGCCGACGACCATCACATCGTTTTCACCACCGAGGTGCCCACGAAGATAGCCAGCGGCCTGCAGGATCAGACCAGCTCCGAGTCCAGCTCCTTCGAGGAGGTTTCCTCCACGCCGGCAGCCACTCAGAAGCCCAAGCCTAAGCCCACCCAGAAGGTCACCGCGAAGCCCAAGCCGAAGCCGGTTCCCCAGCTGGCCGAGAGCATGAAGCGACCCATCCAGCAGGCGAAGCCTCAGGTCAAGCCCAGTTCCAAGCCAGCCGCGGCGGCCAATGTGCATCACCACAACCACTTGATCCTGGATGGAGGCGAGTTCACGCACAGCGACATCACTCACCCGGGAGCAGATGCCGATCTTGTCGAGGATCTGCAATTCTCCACCGGCTACGGCCCGCAGCCTGTCTATGCGGATCCTCCAAAGGAGCAGCAGCAGCAGCCAGCGGAGCAGAGCTACATCTCCTCGAGCACCAATGCCAAGCGTCCCAACAGCCCCACCACAGTCTCCTCCATCACCACGCACGTGGACTCCATTGAGTCCATCATCCTGCAGCTGAACAACACCAGCCACGGTCCCAGCTACAACGTGGTGAGCCAGCAGACGCCCTCTTATGGCTACCAGGGAGTGAGTCACAGCGAGCCAGCTGCCACCCAGCCTCCGAGCTTCTACCATGCCAGCGAGGCGGAGAAGGTCCAGGAGCAGGAGCAGCAGCCAGAGTACGGCTACACCACCACGGTCAACTACGAGCCGCAGTACGACAAGGTCTCGGATGAGCAGGATGCCTCGGCCGGTGCCAGTCAGTCCGCGGAGAGCCCCACCGCTCGTCCTGGCTATGGAGAGGATGTGTCCGCCGTTCTGGAGGATCACACCATGCCCGCCAATGGCTACCACGATGCAGAGGCTTCCGCTGCCCCACAGACCTCGCAGTTCAACAAGATGCCCGTGATGGGCATTGCTTACCCCGTGGACATGTCCTACATGGAGGAGGAGGAAAACCTGCCCGCCACGGCGGCAGGCTATGGCAACGCCCAGGTCAGCAGCAGCGACTCCTACGAGGCCAGCACCGAGTCCAACTACCAGAAGCTCTCCACCGTCCCGCAGACGGAGCCGCCGCAGCCGCTGCCAGCCTATGTGCGTCCCACCACCAATGTCAACAAGCAGAACCGCCCGGTGGCCTCCTACATCGGAATGGTGACCATGCAGCACTACAGCCCCCAGCCGGGAGGCGGCGACTACCAGGCCCAGCTGCCCGCCGAGGTGTCCGTGTCCTCGCACACCACCAAGGTCCAGGAGCAGTACGACGAGTCCTCCAATGGCTACCAGCCCTCGGAGACGACCTCTGGCTATGTGTCCTCGCCCACTGCTGCTCCTCCGGCCCCTCAGCGTCCTCAATACGATGCAGTGCAGGATGATGTCTCCTCGGAGCGACCTGTCCTGGTTACTGCTGCCCCCAGACCGCGACCCAAGCCAAACACCAAGCGACCTGCCATTAAGAGACCTATCAGCGGGGAGAACACCAAGAAGAAGCCTCAACCCAGTGCCAGCTACAACCAGGAGAAGATCAGCGAGCACAGCACCAGGAGACCCGTGTCCAATGGCTACGGTGGCGATGTTCAGGAGTCGCCCATTACGCACATTCAGATCAAGAAGCCGGCGGCTGGCAACCACCACAAGAAGCAGGAGCAGACGGGCTATCCCAGGCCAGCTGTCAGCGGAGGATACGAGCAGACCACGGCAGCAGTTGCTCCATCTCCATCCCTCAACTACGACAAGCCCGATGCACCCGGAAGTCAGTACGACCAGCCCTCGGCTCCATCCTCAGGCTACGATCAGCCGGCTCCAGTGCCTTCCCTAAACTACAACGAGGAGAACGTGGCCAGCTCGCCGGCTAGGAGGCCCTCGACTTCTAAGCCCATCTCCACCAGCTATGTGACCGGACCCAGCACTCCTCGTCCCCCAGCCACCGTGGACTACCACTACGACAATGTCCCTCCCCTCTTCATGGCCGACGACAAGCTGGACGCCTTCATCCAGAGCACAGCGGAGAACATTGTGGGCTCCACGCCGGGTAACTATCAGCCCCCGCTGGTGGCCACCGCCTCGACGCCCATCTACGCCCACAGGCCCACGGTCAGCAGCGTCTATGGCGGCCACAAGAAGCCCGGCTTCGTGCAGATCACCCAGGGAACACCCAAGCCTCCGAGGCCCACGGTCCTCATCACGCCCAAGCCCACAGCCATCAACCTGGTGACATACAGCTCGCTGAGCGATGACAGCAACAAGCTGGCCTCCAGCACGGGTGCGTATGTGACCGGCCGACCCGGACAGCAGGGAGTGAGCTCCAACGACTTCGAGGATCCCGGCTACTTTGGCAGCAGTCCCATGCACCACCTGGCCTTCACCCAGTCCACCACGGAGGCCATCTACGCTGTGCCCTCCGACGACAAGCCCGCGTTCCCTGGCTACTTTGGACCCACGCCCTCGTATCCCGCCTTCTCTGTGCCGGGCGAGAAGGTTGGCCAGAACCTCATGGAGGAGACCTACACGTCGCCCAACGACTTTGTCAACTTCCCGCCGGTGAGGAATCCGAACCTCAACATGTCGGCCGCCTCCAGTGCGGTGACCAGTGACCTAGAGCTGTCCACGCCCGCCTTCGTGGAGGACGTCGTGCTGAAGGACAAGATGCACACGCTGGTTCACAAGCTGGTGGCCTCTCTGCAGGGTAACTTCGAGGCTCTGGCCGACATGATCGAAGAGCCGGGCAGGAACAAGACGGTGGCCACCTACCAGGCAGGAGCAGGCGGCGCCAAGCCCACGCGGGTGAGCAAGCCCGTGAGAGTGGCCAGCACGACCAGACCGAAGGTTACCACCAAGAAGCCAGTGACTAGGATCTCCACCAAGGCGCCCAACAAGAAGACCTCGGCGACGAGCACAACCACTAAGAAGCCGGTGAACCGACGCACCACAGTGGCCACTGCGGTGACCACCAGGAAGCCGGCGACCAAGAAGCCCACCCGCCGGGTGAGCAGCACTGTGAAAACGACGACAGTGAGCTCGGCAAGGCCCGCGGACGATGAGATTGTGGACGAGGAGGATGAGGAGGACGTGAACCCGAACCCCAGTGACAACGAGATCGACCAGGGATCCACCCTGAGCTCCTACGGCGGCAGCAACGGGCGCAAGATCCGTAAGTGTGAACGTAGCATGGCCTAGCATGGACCCGAAACAACTGTCTTTCTCTCTCTATTTCTTGTTCTCTCACCTGCCCCTCACCTGCTCCCGCCTAAACGCTAATCACGCATATAACCCAACGCTTCCTTCATCCGAACCCATCCTGCCTTTTCGATCGATTCCCGAATCTAGCTCGTCGCAAGCACAAGAGGCGAAACCAGAAGAAGAAATCCACCTAGAGTCCCTCCCAGTTTCCCCTCCTAGCTATAGTGGTCCTTTACCCCAGTCCCACTCCCTCCCTCGATCCATGTAGTCGCTTCATATGCTTCCCCCCCGACTCTTCTCAGACTCGACTCTCGAACACTCCCCACTCCTAACCTCGCATTTCACTCCCTCCATCAACAGAGTGCGGAGTGCGGCCCCATGTCAAGTCGGGCCGCATCGTCGGCGGCAAGGGCTCCACCTTCGGCGCCTTCCCCTGGCAGGTGCTCGTCCGGGAGTCCACCTGGCTGGGCCTGTTCACCAAGAACAAGTGCGGCGGCGTCCTCATCACCAGTCGCTACGTGATCACAGCTGCCCATTGTCAGCCGGGGTAAGACTAGCCATTACCATGTCCCGAATGGTCTCTAATCTCTCTTGTCTCATTCGAATAGCTTCCTGGCCTCTCTGGTGGCCGTGATGGGCGAGTTCGACATCTCCGGCGATCTGGAGAGCAAACGATCCGTAACCAAGAACGTGAAGCGCGTCATTGTCCACCGGCAATACGATCCGGCCACCTTCGAGAACGATCTGGCCCTGCTGGAGTTGGACAGTTCAGTGCAATTCGATACCCACATAGGTGAGTGATCTAATAGATTTAAATATAAAATAAATTAACTGAATAAAAGTATAAAAGCTGTCATTACCTTAGTCCAGTTCAGTCACTGATTTGCCTGTATTCTTTTCCCCTTTTCCAGTGCCCATTTGCATGCCCAACGACGTGGCGGACTTCACGGGTCGCATGGCCACCGTCACCGGCTGGGGACGCCTCAAGTACGGCGGCGGAGTGCCCTCCGTCCTGCAGGAGGTTCAGGTAAGCAGGAATCACGATTATCCAGTGAATTATGAGTTAACCCCGAGGCATACTCCTCCTCTTATTAGGTGCCGATTATCGAGAACAGTGTTTGCCAGGAGATGTTCCACACTGCTGGCCATAACAAGAAGATTCTCAGCTCCTTCCTGTGCGCCGGCTATGCCAATGGGCAAAAGGACTCCTGCGAGGTGAGTTTCAAAACCCTCAAGAATTTAAGAATTGCTTTTTTAAATATTCAAACACAAATTTAAATAACTAAAGATGTACATAAATCGATAACCAACAATGAATATATCGAAATAATTATATTCAAAGTCCTATCGAAAATATTGTAGCTCTAGAATTATCGATAACTGTACTAATATCAAAATAAATCAAATATTAAAAATATCAAATATTATATTATATAATATCAACAAGCAAGGAAACTAACTTCGGAAAGCCAAAGCTTACATACCCTTGCAGTTTACCAATTTAGAAAAGGCATAACTAAGCCAATTTTGCATAATTTTCAATTTGGATAACTTTTCTGTGCTAGTTTTTATTAAATTAATAAATCTGCATATTTACTTTAGAAATTTTACAAAATATTTTTTTTGTCAATTTATGACAATTTTAATGATGTGACCCCTTATCAAATTTTGAAAAATGGCAAAAAAAAAATTTATCATTTTTTTCAAAATTTTTATTGTAAGTAATTCGGATTTTAATGACGAATCGGAAGATATACGGCTTTTGGCTATCACTTTCTTTTTGGCTATAAGAGAAGACCGATAAGACCTTAAATTCGTGCACTTTTGGGTTACGAAAATAATTCGAGAAATATAATTTTTTGACACTTTTAATGATGTATACAATTTTGAAAAAATTGCCAATTTTATTTAATTTTACATTAAAGAAAATAAAAACTTTATAATTACTCTTAAATCATCAGAATTATCTTTAATCCTTCTCCTTTTGAATCCCCCCCAGGGTGACAGTGGCGGACCCCTGGTGCTGCAGCGTCCCGACGGACGCTACGAGTTGGCCGGAACCGTGTCGCACGGCATTAAGTGCGCGGCGCCCTACTTGCCCGGCGTCTACATGCGGACCACCTTCTACAAGCCCTGGCTGCGCAGCATAACGGGCGTGAAGTAAGGAGTTAGCCTCCTCCAGCCCCTCCTTGGCAGGAGCTGGGAGCAACAAGTGTAAATAGAACGTAGAGTTGTAAGAGTCGTGGACAGAAGCGCGAGACGTTGGCTCAACCCGCAATCCGCAATCCTCACCCGCAACAACCCCTCCTCCATCCAGGCTACCATCCAACCCATTAGCATAATTGAAAATTAAAAATCAACAGCATCGGGGGATTCCCCGGAAACAGAAAATCAGCGAGATTCAAATACTCGGTTTTGAACTGGCTGCAGTCTCCGTTTTTTTGAGTACGCGTGCCTAACACTTGTAGAGTCTGAATGAGAATTACGCTAATTGCAAGCCGTAAGCCGTAAGCTTAAGACATATTTATTCTAGTTCTAAGCCTATTTATTTCTCTATTTATTTATTTATGAGAGACGAAGCGAAACGAAACGAAACGATTTGTGCGTTTGATTCAACTAAAAAAATTGTTATTTTCATAGGCAAATTGTTGTTATGTTCAAATGAAAGCGAGAGCAAATGTTTTTAGTTCAATTGAATTTACTAATTTATCGATTTATATTATTAATTTTTTATCTAATTACGTTTTATGTTAATTGTTAAGCGAACGAACACGAATCGAAGCGAGAGGAGAATCGAAATAAACGACATAAATATTAGTAGAACTGATTGAAGGGGTCTTTCTTTTGATTAAGAATTTAATTCTCGATTTCCAGATGTTTATGGCTTAAAGGATTCCGAGTAAGTAACAGTGGGGGAGCTCACTTTATGATGCCCCCGTCAATTTCTCTGAAACCAAACAAAGCAATAGAATTCCATATATACACGGACACCGCCGAGCTGCCATGATGCAATTTCCGTCCGACAGCTCTCTTTGCTCCTCCCTGCAATGGCAGCCAGTGGAAATGCCAGTGCACTCAGCCAGAGCCGCCGACTTGCCCCACTCGGAATATTCAATGCGTTCGGGCTGCTTCAGCTTCCCCAGATGCCAACGCTGTCGGTAAACTGAAAACAAGGTTAACCCTCTTAGCCGGCTGCCTGCCTCCTCCCCGCTTTGCATCTCTGCTGTCCCAGATTAAGCCTTAAAGTTAACAGAAAATATTGCAAACTATAGTTGCGTTTGTTTTTACTCAAACTTAAATTGTGTTGAGTAAATTTTGTGAACTCAATTTTGAGTTGCATTAAATTCATTTTCAGTATTTGTTAATTTAAAACTTTATGATTTCACTTAATTGGATTACTGCAGGAAATAACTATGAAAATGTTGGGTAAGGCGCAGGCTTTGCTCAACCAGCAGCCATTTCCAAAGGCCATATTTGCATGGGTATAATACAAGCTTGTCTCACAAATAAGAGCAATTTGTTACTTATACTATATGTTTAGGTATCTCTACACAGGAAAATAAAGGCTAAGGTTCAGTTATTCAAAAATAAACTTATTAAAAGACTTTGTAATACCCGGTAAGCAAAGCTTTGTGTTTTTAATTAAAGGATATAATGACATTCCCTTGTTAGACTCTCATTTATGGAATAAGAACATGAGTCTAACATGGCTGAATCTATAAGAAAATATTGCTGAAGACATGTTGAGCAACACCATTTAATGATGGCAACTGATTCATGTTGCTGAGGTCCAGCTTCCACAGCAACTTTATTGTTTAATATAATAACTTCCACTTTAAATATTAAATTTTACTCAAACTTCAGAGATGCCTCCTTCACTGAGTGGCAAACTTCTGGTCAAAATTATAATACCCTCTGCAAGGGTATAAAAATCTATCTATCGGGTCCGAGATGCCAAAAGAATTATATACTTAATTATAAATCCCCTTTAATGCTTAACATTAAGTATATAAATTTCTTTTACAATTTCCTCAGTGTTCTTCCCCCTTGAAATAAAACGCAAATACTGAGTGTGGTTCTAATAATTTGCATATTGAATATTCAGTACCAAGGGATTTCGGGACAAGGGCAGAGAGGGCACCCCCTCTGCTGGGCCACACAATCCTCATTATCCTGATGCAGTAAATGTCCTCAAGGGCAGAGCTCCTTTCATCACAATTTTCATACAATTTTGGGCAACGAAACTGCGTGTCTTGCGTCGTACAGATTTGCCTGCAGGACCTGCCACATACATAGTTGCCAGCCAAGGATCCCTTGTTGCCCGCATTAGCGGGCTCATTAAATTTGCAATGCTGCTGCGGCGGCCACAAATCTGTGATGACAGTGACGTCACGGCCATAGAATGAGAATCATGAGGCAAGTAAATACGAGAGTAAAGCCGCCGCAATGAGAATGGATTCCTAGGAGCTTTGGCTGCGCCACAAACACACTTAATTCATAAAAATGCGAGGGAAAGCTCGGCCAGCCGAAAGCTCCTCGGCGGCAGCTAGCCGACAGGTGTTGTCTGAGCCAAGCCAGGCAGTCAGTAGCCGACAGGACGAGCAGACAGCAGGTATGTTCCACGGAGCAGATCCCGATCCCGATCCCTCCGAGTCCCCGTTCCGCGTGCCGTGAAAGTGAAAGTGTATCCGCAGGACACACATGTGTAAGGGATGGCAGCTCGGGTGCGGTGCGGCGACTGACGCACTGCACTCTAAGTGCATCTGCGGGCGTGTCGCCATCAAGTCTTTCCAAGGGCCTGGCGGAATGTGGAATGTTCCTTGGGTCTAATAAACACGGTGGGGTAGTGGCACTGGGAGCCTGTCAAATACACGTCGGCATTTGATCCAATTTCTCTCCGGAGTCCTGCCTTCATTTCGAGGAATACAATGCCGTTTCACGTAAACGAAACCCATTACCGTATAAGTGTGTAATTATAAGCTAATTTGGCAAGGGTGTAAAACCCCTATTTGGGCCTTTATTTGGTAGGGTCTGATATTGTATATTGCGGTAAGTTGAGTGCCTTTGAAGCAATTACAACTTAAGTGCTATTAATTACACTGAAGAAAGGGGTATATTTTTTGTAGGATACTTATATTAAAAGGTGCTTAGATAAAGGGTATTTAAATCGAGGAATTAATGGGAATTTTACCTTGAAGAAAATATAGAAAACAGGAAAAGGTTTCGGGTTTTATATATAAAAGAGAGTATTCATTGTTATGATTTACGGTCACCTTAAGTGTTTCATTTTATCTTTAGAGCATTTGTAAATATATGAAAGTAAAGTTTATTAAATACATATCTTCTCTTTTTATTAAGAATGTTTTCCTTTAAAGAATTAAGAAAGTGTACCGGTAACCAAAGGTCTTACAGTCTTGCCTTAATAATTAAGTAAAGAGTACTCTTCGATGTTTAGTAATTTAATACATCTCTCAAATCATACCTTCGTTATATTTGCTATTTATATCTTAGGTAATAAACTCAATTAAAAGAACTAAAAACCCAATCAAGAAACTAATTCCAAGTTATCAAAGTGCACAGTTAGCATATATTTCTCGCCAAAGGTCAACTTGTTCCTGCCGGCAGCAGATGCTGCTCAATTAAGAAACTTTATCAACTCATCGCTTAAGCGCATCCCAGCTCAGTCCCAGTCCAGCTTACCTTCTAATCATTGGCAAACTTTACCGAATTGTGTGAAATACAAAAGGGAAACTAACTAATTGCGAAACTTTCAAACGGTCCCAAAGCAATTAGCCACATTCAGCTGCCAACTTGGCCAGCGAGGTGGATACAAGTTTGGCCATTGCTCGCCAATAGCAGTTTGACACTTTCGTTCCCGATAAGGACTCCATTTCCGGCGATGCGTCAGCGGCACTTTGGTTAATTGAGAAATGGGAAACGGGCTACGCACAATGTATCAATTTCCCTATTCCTACGCAATTAGTCGAGATTTGATAACCTCCTCTGGCTGGTTAATTGTAATTAGTGTCGTCTTCGGCGGCTGAAAAGGGACAAATCGCCTGGCAACTGGCAACTGGCCAGCGAAGTTCGAGGAAAAAACAAAGTGAAAACACCTTTGACAAGCCCCTCTTGGCCGGCGAAAGTCGGGAAAAAGTAATTAAGGAAATGCTAAGGGCAGGTCGGATAGGACTCTATCTTGGCGCTAAAACATTTGCCTGAGCCGCCTCCAGACGCATTAATGGAATTGCACTCCCACGCCGGGCGGCCGAAAGAAATTCGTGCGACAGCCGGCAAAATGTTTTCGTTTGCCCTGAGCGTGTCAACAGCCTTTCATTCCCTTATTTATTAATGGAAGAGCGGCCACAACTGTTGCCAATTGGCCAAAGTCTGAAGGAATCCTCAAGGTGAGCGAGTGGCGAAGCCGCTGCACCTTGCAAATAATTTAGCTAACTGCGCAAATAAGTAGGCAATCATTATATTTAACCTTTGGGCTTAGGCTATTTTTAAAGCATATTATTTTAATCGATTTTAAAGAGGGATCACAACAAATCGAACGAGGAAGTAGCTGGCTATTAGATTTGACCTTTAACTTTGTTAATTTGTTAACAACTTTGTTTAAAAGCAAGTATAGGCTCAGTAACCTCAAAGATTGTAGAATATATATTATAAAACATTAGTAGGGAAGAAACCCGGAGAATTATTAACATTTTAAGCTAAGAAATAATCATAAATATGTTCCTGTTTTGGCTTATTTTTTGACTCGTTAAATAAGTAATTAAAATACTTTTTTATAGCTTTAAATTCATTTTTAAAAGTTTTTTCGCATGAATTATTTTAATTACCTTTCCTAGGGGAAGGCATTATGAAGCTCAAGTCAATTAACATACATTTTCAAAATGAAAGAAAAACTTCCCTTTGAGTTTCTTTATGTCCCCTAGGGCAGCGAAGCACACAACTTGGAAGTTTTATTCTTAGCCGCCAATGTAAATTCCCCTAAGATGGTGTTTTATACTTCAATGATCTGCATTAAGTGAAATTAGTAAAATAATTCCAGCAAGCTGTTTATCCCTCGTTTGACCTTTAACAGTCGCAAATAGGTAGTACCACCTGGCGTATACTTAATTTCCCTGAAATTGTGGCCTCCTGTTTATTGGCAATATATTCCCGGCTTAATTGTGTTTTTTGGTCAACAGTCGGTTAGCCTTTAAACTTGGCAAATAAGCGAAAGGCCATAACTTGACATATGAGCTGTTAACCACGGCCTACATGGGCCCACAACGATTTATGTGTGCGAGTCTTCCATCCGGCCATAAAAGCGGAGCACCGGGACCGAGTCGGGAGTCTGGGAATACATAAATTACGGCACTGCCGGTAATAACACTGAAAGCAAGCCGACAATTTTAATGAGCTGCTCCGCGTGTCAGGGATACTGCCAGGAGCCGGAATCGCTTCAGCTATGAAGCGCATGTTCACGGAAACTCGCTCATCCCGAAGGGCAGCAATTGACTCTGGGACAGGCATACGTTTTAATTAAGCGAATACACTGCTCTCTTCCACAGTTCACCGGAAAACGGGCCAAAGGCAACAACCCATTCCACTGGCTATGACGTACTAAAGCGACTGCAATGAGCAACATTCCAAGGTGGGGAGCAGCCCTGCTGCTCCTCCTTGGCCTGGCCCAGCAGCTGGACTCTTCGATGGCCACGGGTCCCTCCTCGTTCGCCCCTGGTAATGCCTGGCAGCGAGCGCTGTTTGGTCGCGATTCCCGGAACATGATGCACCGCCGAGCCCGGTTACCCGCAGCCGGAGATGGTGGCCGCCTCAATGATTACCTCGGCTCGTTTGGCGCCATGGAGCAGCAGGAGCCGCGGGCCCTGAGGGAGGAGCACCAACCGCTCCCGCAGCCGCAGCAGGTGAGTGAGTAGGTGGCAAGTGGCAGTAATCGGAAGTAATTGCACGGGGGGGAAACCCCAGAGGGCGGGCAACCGATGGCAGAGATTGATTCAGATTGCATGCAGCTAAAAAATAATTAGTTTTCCTTTTGCAAATTTTATGGGGATAATAAAAGTGGCGAGTATTATTCTTGGTAATTAGTTCTTGCTTTCAGGAAGGTTTTAACTTATATTTATTGCCTGAAGGCGAATTACCTTTGGTTAGTAATTTATTTTAGACTTTTTTAAGTAATTTTTAATTGGATTGGGTAATATAAGCAGACCTTCTTGGTGATTTTTTATAATTACTATATTTTTACAAGCTTTTAAAGTATTATTTTGGGAAATACCACCAATACCAGATTAAACTAACACTTTTTTTTAAGAACAAACATTACCAAAACATTAAATATTATTGTGAAAAATCCCTGCATATTCCTACAACACCCCGAAAACTTTTTTGGCCATAAAAGCCAGCAGTTTGTTAAGCCATAATCAAGTAGCCATAAAAAAACACGGTTTTACATTAAATAAAGTGAGTATAGAAGCCGTGCTTTCAAATATTTGCATATGCTTTTCGGTTAAGCTTCATTTTTCGCATGCTGTAGGTTATTTGAGTTGGAAGTACATTTAAAATTATTTCCCGAAAAGTGCCTTTTAAGTGAACCTCACACGTATACCAACTCCAATGCGTATACGCAGTGTTGCCGCCGCACAAATAGCCATCGGCATTTGGCGCAGTGCTTTGCAGCAAATTGAAATTGGAGCCAACGATGCTGGGCTTTCTTTTATTTGCTCGCCGGTGCTGGCAATCAAGAGCAAAAGTTCATAGTTCACGGCGATGCTCAAATTAATTAACGCACGACAAGTGTCAGCGTTATTGATAACTGCACCCGCTGGCAGGGGCAGAGGCAGAGGCAGAGGCAGAGGCAGAGGCAGGGGAGGGTGCGAATATAACGCATACGCACCGCATGACGACAGGTCGAGACAAATGGTACCTCTAATTGCCACCGCCCTTGCTCACCATCCCCACAGCTGCGCCAGCAGACCGAGGTCTATGGAATTGTGGAGCCGCTGATTGAGGACACGCCCTGCGCGGACCGCGCCTGTCTGCTCAACGACGACTGCTGTCCCTCTGGGGTCTGCGTCAACTCATATGGCGGTAAGTTGGCCTAATTGCAATGCCAATCCTGTTGCTACATGATACACTCCTAAAAAAAGGGTTCCATAATATAAAATATAAATTTAAATTTAAAAGAATTTGTATACAATTTAAAACCCATAAGAATTTGCTCATTTTTAAACAAAATATAACGAATATCATACAAAATTATAGCAGAAACATATTTTTTCGTTAAATAACATAATTTTTAAGGGAAATGTTATTCATTTGTAAGTGTACTTACCTTTATTCCAGAGGGAAAATGCGTTTACGTGTTCGGAAGGCAGCGAGATTTGTGCCAGCGGCACTCGGACTGTCCACAGGGCAGCGCCTGCATGCTGGCACCCCAAGAGGGTGTCTGGCGCTGCGAGATGGAAGCGGAAGCAGGTGAGCCCACATCGCTCCTGGAGGACATATTCGGTGTAAGGCCGAAGCAGCCATTGGGCAGCGAGTGCAGCAGCAGCAGCGACTGCCAGGTGATCAAGTAAGTTCGGGACTAGGCAGGTTCTAGGATGCTTTAAGAAATTCATGGTTTACCTTGCAGTGGCATGTGCTGCCAGCAGCAGAAGTTGAATCACCGGGCCGCCATCAAGCTGACCTGTGGCTACTTTCGCGATGCCTTCGACTGTGTGGACATGGTGGGAAAAGAGGTTGGTAAAAATATATATATAATAGAATTAAATAAATAATTTTACTTCCTACGGCAGCACCATCGCACTTAAAGCCAGAGTCCTTAAAATGAAAGCGACAAACGAATCCAATCCGGTTATGGGCCAGGCTTCTTAACGATTGAAATACGGATGGTATATATGAGACCGATATATGAGCGTTTCCGGGGACTTATTACAATATTGCAAGCATATCGAATTGTTAAACGAATACATATCAATCTTAGGGTTGCTGTAGAGTAGAGCAATCACAATTAAATAATCACCATTTATGAATACTTATTCGCGTACAAAGTTTACTCACTCAATCGAACTTAGATATCTAAATGTGTTTTTAGTAGAAACTCCAAATATACTGACTGAGGCATTCAATGTTATTAACAGCAAGATGAGTAATCCAATGATTCTTTACCATATTCAAGCAACAATTAAATCGTTTCACGTCTAAATGTAAATCGAATACAATAAATGAACCTAGCAAAGATCTGCCTTTTGATTTTCACTCCATAGACTCGTTGTTACAGCTGCACCTGTTGCTCCGTAAATAATGCAGATTTCCCAGAAAGCAAACAATACGGGGACAGATCAACATTCCATTTCCCAGGCAAAGGTAGCCAGGAGAAAATTTAAATAAAAGCTTTTCTCGCTTTTCCCACCCATGGACGCGTAATAAAATATGCAGGCACATACGGCATAGGGCGTTCATATATTCATTTGGGTTTTTTTAGGTTGTGTGACTTGTGTTCTACGAAAACACTCAAGGATCCCAAAGGCCAAGGGTGAAACAAATTATACTTAAGAGAAGTAAAGAAGCTACAGCCCCAACTGTGAGATACCCGAAACCCAAGGCTTTGTGCATTTAATTTAAAGCCAAATTGCCTTAAGCATTTGAACCAACAGCTTTCTTGCTTTCTTTAGATCTTAAATTCTCTGAGAAGTGTTCATACGGACACGCGGACAAACGGACAAATGGACATGATTAAACCTGGAATATTTATACTTCAAAGGGTCGTAAGTGCAATATTTATTAAATTTTCTTCCCAAAATATAAACACAAAACTATATATTTTTACAAATATTTTTCGGTTGGTTTCATATTTGTATTTTTATTTAAAGTGCCAGTAAAAACGCAGCTTAAAGCTAAAAGTTAGACTCTGTTTACACTTTTAACGCTTTTGTTTTTAACATTACACCCAAGTAAATCATTCCTCTCTCCTTCTGCTCTTCATTTCATTCCGTTCCACTCGTTCTGTCTCTAAATATCTCTCAAGATCCAATCCAATCCTTCTTTTACGATTAATACACATTACAAAAATGCTTACTTGAGCCTAACATAAGACGCACAAAGTTCATCGTTTTAGTTCATTAAAAATCTTGGATATTTTCGAACCAAAATTATGTTTTTGCCAGCAAAATAGGATTTATTTTTTGTGTAAAATTAATTATTTTTTCATGTTTTTGCGCATTGTTCAAGTCTTTTGTTTTGTTTTTCATTTCATTTTCATTTTTGTGTTCTTCGGTTTTAATTGAATCTTTAACTCAGTTCAATATAAGTTGTTTTTGGTTTGGATCGAGGGCTAGGGATGTGGGCTTTAGGAAATACCCCTCAAAGGAGGCTTTTTTCTTTTTTTTTTTTGAGGGTTTTTCATCTTAAAAACAACTTTCGGCTTAAACTTAGGTTGGAACACAGTCAAACATAGATCGATTTTCGCGTTTGACTTGCACCCACGGACTGCACAGACTATTTACAGATTTTACAATTACAGGAATAGTTTCAAAAACTAAATATACGTATGTGTATGTGAATATAGCTAACAAAAAATTAGTTTAGATTTTTGTTTCCCAAAGAAATCGATGGTACAGGAAGTGATTAACTTCGGTAAGCCTAAATTAAAATAGGAAAAAGTAAATTTCGCAGGCCGAAAGGTAACAATATGCACTAGATATAGTTGCTAAAATTGATTCATAATCCTAATTACAATCTGGCATGCACTGATCATACAAACGCTTACGAGTAAGTGTAGCTTACATCGAAATGATTAAAATGTTAATTAATGTTTACTTTAATCTCTCAGCTGGCGTGTGTTGTGTGTGTGTGAAGGAAATGTGTGTTGTATGGAAACTACTATTGCATCCTGGTTATGGTTTCTGTGTACAGGTATACCTCATTTAGCTTTATGGCATTTGATGTGACAAATTATTTATGGTGTAACTCACCGAACTGTGTGTGTGTGTGTGTGGTGTGTGTTTAGCGACTTAAATTAGCTGTTTAGGTGTTTGTTCATGAAACATGGAGTTCCCTAGAATTTACAAACGAAGCAAATATAGTTTACAATTCATATATAAATACGCTATATATTTTTCTCGTAATAATCTTAGAGTTTTGTGTAATTTGCTTTATTTTTACGACTAAAATAAAATAGGAAGAACAAGCTTTGGTTATAAAAAGAACAAGAAACAAATCGTTGAATAGGTGAGTAGGTGAATAGGTGAAAGTGAATGTTAAATGCGACGAAGTGAGTACAGATGAAATAACAAAAATAATAGGCATGCATGAAGATGAGGAAGCTGTCGATGGTTGAGAGTTTAAGATATAGCTGTAACTTAGGATAACAAAAAGTAAGCTCTGCTCAATCGATATACGTGTTTGTGTACATTTATGGGCGAAGTGCTCGATATACATACATATGTTAAGCTTAGGGAGGCACAGCAGCAGCAAAAGCGGCCTGGGCTTGGCAAGCTGCACGTGAGCAGGCGGCGCACCAAACTGAATATTTAAATTTTTATGCTTTATGCTTTATTCTTTATTTTACGTTACGATTTCCTGAGTGTTTGTCAACGTTTTCTGTTGGTTTTAAGATCTACAATTTTTAAATCTCTCTCTCATCTGATGTTCTTGGTTGTGGCTGTTTTTCTCTTCTGTTTTTTATTTTGTTTATTTTCTATCTGCGTTGTTGGGCTTCGGTTTGCTTCCACTGCTGCTCAGTCTTGACAAAGTCTTACTGTATTTTTTCGTTTTGTATTTATCGTTTCGTTTCGTTTGCTGGATTCTCTTTAGATCGCGAAGAGGATTTATAAAAAATATACATAGAGTGTTTATATAAAATGTTCGTTTGATGGTATACAACTAGGCCCTAATTGGTAGCTTTAATGGCAGTGCGGCAGTCTCCTTTGGTGCGCCGCCCTGCTCACGCTGCGAATCTCGGGGGAAATGTCAACGAAGGTTATATACAATAGTTCAGGATGGTGGGGAAACACGAAACTTATAACGAGCTCGGGAAACGCGGTTAAGGATGAGTTAGCACTTAATATTTACAAATTTCTTTGTATTTCTTGTTTCTTAACGGGTTTCTGGAACTGCTTCGCAGGCGCTGCCAGGACATTTAAGGTAACACGGGGCCAGGTTACAGGTTACTAATGTACGCTTCCTTCCGATCCTCCGGCCTCCGCCCGAAGCGGAGGCTCCTCGTCGAACTAGAGCCACAATCAGTTCTTGACCTTGTCCTCCACACTAATGCTGGCCAGTGTCTTTTTGATGCGCAGCGCCGTCAGGCGGGCCACGGGATTGGGGTACCAGCACTCCTTCATCACCTTGGCCATGTTGTGGAGCACATCGGAGGCGTGCCAGCGATTCGGGATATTCGGGCGGCTCTTTTCAATGCAAACGACCTGGAATAAAATGCAAGATATATCTAGAAATCTGTAGCTTTCATTACCAGCAAAGGCTCACCTTCTTCATCTCCTCAATGCTGGGATCAGGCTGCACGGCGTCGTAGTAGGGCAACTGGTACTCATCGTAGATCATGCCCATGTTGCAGCGACGTGCAATCTCCCAGAGTATCAGGCCAAAGGCGTACACATCCGCCCGCTTGTATGAATCAAAGTGCTGGGCATTCATGCTCTCGTCCAGCACCTCGGGTGCCATGTATCGCTTGGTACCAACCCGATGCGTCGAGGGTATGTCCACCGAATCATCCTTTTCCACGTGGCGCACGGCCAGACCCAAGTCACCAATGGCACAGCTCAGGTTCGACTTGACCAGTATGTTCTTGGACTTGAGATCGCGGTGGGCAATGGCGGGCTTGCCGCGCGTGCCCACTATATCCATGTGCAGATGGGCCAGACCCGTGGCGATGCTCAGCGACATGTTAAGCATGGTGTTGGTGTCCACCGTGTGGGTGGTTAGGTAGTCAAAGAGGGAACCGTTCTCATGGTAATCGGTAACCAACCACAGCTGTGTCCAGGTTCCGTTGTCTAAAGGGAAAAATATTAAAAATATAAGCATAAATATTTAGGAAACTCCCTCAGAGACAGGCTGATAGGCTCACCCTTGTTGTCCGCAGCTATGAAGCCCAGTATGTTCTCGTGCCGAAGCATTACCGTCTGATAGATTTCCGCCTCGCGGAACCAGGAGCACTCCTCGCGACTGGAGAAGATCTTAACCGCCACGTTCTCACCGCGCCAGCGTCCACGCCAGACTTCGCCAAAGCGTCCCTTTCCGATCACATGGCAGAGCTGCACCTGGCGTGCAATGGAACGCTGCACCAGCAAAGGTAGACCAGCTGAAAGGGAGCACATAGAATTAGCTACTGATCAAGGATGTGGGCTGCTTAGGCCCCTCCATGGAACTCACCCGAACCCGAACCGGAGGTCGTCATCTCGATAATGTCGTGTATGGTTGTGGTGCCATTCAGTATGGGATCGTACACCGAATCCTCCTTGGCAAACGGCCTGCCGCTGGCCAAGCGCTTGCGGCGTTGGCAATAGTACCAGGAGCTGGTGCCCGACAAGCAGATGAAGAGCGTCACGCCCACAATGATGCCCACCAGCTCCCAGCTGCTCAGGTGGCGTGATGGCATAAGATCTACAGGAATCGAAGGGAAGCAGCATTAGTATTTCGGCCTTCAAGAACCTCTCCTTGTAGATGTGTGAGAATTAATGGAAAATAAATACAAAGAGTATGCAGGATGTTAGTCAATCAATCGGAAGTGGCATGCAGTGGAAGCCGTTAACAGGTAAATGTGCGTGATAACAGGTAGAAATCAAGGTGCATAACGAAACGAAACAAAACCGAACCCAAAAGCTCATTCCAAACCTTAGTTGGCGATTAGTACAACTTAAATTAGTTATTTATGTACAAAAAACAGCACTGACCTGCACAGAATTATTTGAAGTTATTTACAAACCTTGGCATGGCACGGCACGAGCTTAAAACTTATTCAAAGCTACCAACTGATGTACGAAACTTTACCAAACTAATAAAAAATGAAAGCAAAGAATATGCCCTTTGTGTACTTTTTTGGCTGTTTGCGGGGAAAAAAAACGAACCAAATCCAAACCCAATTCCGAACAGAGATATTCCTCAGACGAACAAACTCAAACACACACGTAAAAAACCTCCCACTGAACAAACACAAAAGTGCAATGGAAATGAGCGAAACCACTACGAGAAACAAAATGAGCCACTTCGCTGAATCGAAACTTAGATTCCCTCACTGAAGTTCATTCTTGAAGCTTTAAAATCAAAGAAAAGAGATTTTAAATCACATTAAAATGTGCCTAAAAGTATGCAATAAACTGAATACAAAGAGGACGGGATTTTCCTAAGTAAAATTTTTTTACAGCATACTTTTAGATGAATTTCCAACTTATAGAACATATGTTTGAAAAAAGAAATTTTATGTCCTATAGGTGATAAGAGTTTACGTTTAAATAATTGATTTACTATAGAAATTTAGGAAAAATATATCTTAAATATCTGGAAAATTAAAGAGTTTCTCTAAAAAAAATTAACAGCTTCACACAAATATTTATTATACATTTTAAAGCAAATTAACTTAGCTAGAAACCCAACATGTGGCCCAATGGAACTTCTGCGAGGGCAATAAGTATGAAAAAGCGGCAGACGGCGAGGCAAAAATGCGGCCATTAATGAATGAAATGAGAGACCGTTGACTGCGACTGCGACTGCTGCTGCGGCCGCAACTGCAACTGCAGCTTTGGCAGCGGCATTGCACATGAATGAATGGCGAATGGCGAATGGCAAACTGCATAAACACAAAAAGGGCAGACACAGATACACACTCACACACAGACAACTAAGGGAGTGGGCGAATAGAGGGGCCGGAGCGGGGGCCCACAAAGGCAACCCCTCTTCTCCTTGCTGTTGCTGCCGGCGGCGACGGTGGCGGCCCTTGAGACAGGTTTGTTGTTGCCACGCTGAATGCCTTGCTTACTTCCTTCTCAAAATGCGTTTTAACAAGTCAATGCGATGACGATGATGATGACTCAAAAGGTCAGGTCAGCAGACAAGCCCACAAGACGGTGCATCAGTCGACAGGTGAAAGGTGGCGTTGGTGGGTTGGTGGGTTGGCGGGCCAGCAGACGAGGCCGCAGACAAGGTAACAATGCGGTGCGTGTAATACACATGAGATGTGCCAAAGACAGGTCGACGTACAAAACGAGGGGAATAACAACGAAACAACGATATAAAATGAGCGGAATTATAGCCTTGTTCCCGAAATCATTTTCAGTTGAATCCTTCGTGTTAAAAATCTATTTATTATAGAACAAATTAATTTTCAAATAAAATAACCGAACTTATACGGTAAAAAATTGTCTTTAAGCATTTGGTCCTTCGAGCCGTTTAAGTTCCTTTTGAAATGATTTTTAATTATATTGGCAATTACAATTTCATTTTATTTTTAAACCAAATTATATTCATTAAAGACTTAAAGAATATAAAATTAGTGGAAGAAAAAAATAATAAAATTTTTAAGACTTTTTCTCCTAAAATGCATTCCAATTAAATAATTTAAAGGAATTAATTAAAGGAATTAATAGGAATTCGCAACGATTCAACTGAAAACTCCAACGGAATGAAACCCGGGAACAGGGCATATGCTTATTATACCTATTCTCCCTTCTCGAAGGACGAACAAGGACGTGGACGAGCGAAGGGACTGTGGCTAGGGGACAGGTGGGCGCTGAAAGCGAGTGGGTGGGTGGGTGTGTGTGTGCAAATGTGTGTGTGTGTCAGCCAGGTAGGTATGCTTATACGTGTACATGTAAGTTCCTTTCTTGTATGATTTCAATGTGTTACAAATTTGAGTATACCAAAAAAAAAAAGGAAATAAGGACAAAAACTACGCAAATGAGGTGGTGCAATGGTGGCATGGGCGTGGCTGCGCTTCGATGGTGGTTGGATATTTTTTGTATTTTTTGTTGAGGTGGATTCGGGTGGTGGTGCTGGTGGTGCATTGCTGATCTCACCTGGTAGGACACCACTGTAACTCTCACGCGTATTGCACATATCTGTGTTGCAGCACTTTGTGGCGGCTGTCAGCGAATTGACTTTGCACGAGGTCGGATCTTCGGGTGGCAAGTGGCCTGCGTGCAGGCATCTACATACATAAATTTAGTTGGTTGGGGTTTGCGTTTAACTACTGGGTTGCGTTTAGCTGGTGTTTGGTTTAGTACTACATCTAAGTTACGTTCTAGGATTTTGGGGGATTTTAGGGGATTAAGATTAGCACTTGGAGTTGTTGTTCTTGTTGCTGTTGTTGTTGTGGAGTGCAGTTGTTGCGAAGCAGCTTTTGGTTACCACTTACAAGCTAAAATTTAGCAAATATTGTCAGCCAGGGGTACGGGGTAGGGGCCAGGTGGGAGGATATTCAGCTGCGGCAGGTGGATTCCATGGTGTTGTTTGAGTGCAGAGGCAATAAGCAGAGTCTGTTGGGATATCACAAAACCCGGGAGCATGTTGGGGGAGGGGACCACTGCCAAATGCGGGAGATGCCAGGTAACCAGGTCAGTTCCTTGTTTAATTTTCGAGGAGTTTCAAGGCTTATTGATTAAGACAACGACCTATAGGCCAAGGGAAACACAACTTAACTGGGAAATTCTATAGTTTTCATCAGTAATCCTTGTTCTCTATAAAATCTGAATAGAACTTCGAGACAGATAGAGCACATTTTCACTTTAACAAATTGAAATATATATAGAAGAGTGGAAAAGCTGGAGAAAAGTGCAAGTTCCTTCAACAAAACAGAGCAAAAGACCTTTGCCAGAGAGGAAAATCGAATAAATAACGCCCCCTAAGTGGAAAGTCAGATATGTACTATAAATATGTATCTACAAACTACAAACATTCGATTCGAATAGGCAAAGATACTTGGGCATGCATAAAGTTACGTGTAATTTATTAGGATAAGGTGTAAGCTGGATTCCGTAGGGCGTGTGTGGGTGTGTGTGGGTGTTCCACAGGGAAAGCAAAGAGTAAAGTGAAAGGAAACAAAAAAGAAAGGAACAAAGGAGGAGAACAAAGGGTGAGAAGGCCCGAAAAGCTTATAAAAAAAGTGCAAATAGTTAAGGTAAAGAGAAAACTCGGCGCCTACAAGGAATAGAAATAAAAACAGACTAGTCTAAACCAAAAAAAAAGTATATTATTACGGATTACTTGATTATTAATTATTGTTTTTATGTTGCAGATGCAGTGCACATAATTAGGCAGAGAGTGGTTGGTTGTTTAGAGAAAGAGAAGTGCAAACTAAGAAGAGAAATTGTATTGTTGTTGTGTATTGTTGGTTGTTTTGTATTTGTTGTTACTTGAATGTTGCTGTACCTGTTTCAAATAGCCTCTTCATTATCTCATTCTTATTGCAGAAATCACTCTTACAACACTCAATCCTATACGTATCGTACTTGAGGCTACTGGTGAGGCACTCGAAGGGAATACGCCGCATATCGTATTTCATCTCCATGCATCTATTTGCAATTATTTCAACGAGCGAGCGAGGAGCGAGGAGGATTTTCGAATTTATGGGGCCGCGAAGGGTAGCGAAGGGGAGTGAGCGTCGGGCGGGGAAATACAGAGAAAATATAACAATTAAAAAACAAATTAGTATTGCTTGGCATTCGTTGGTTGGTTGCTGGTTTTTGCCGCTGCTTCTGCTGCCGCTCTGTCGGTGGACGCTTGGTGGTTGCTAATTGAGATTGCAGTCTGGTTAGTAGCAATAAAAGTATTATAATTATATCTAAAACGAATTATAAAACGCCGCTCTGGTTCTCAGAAGGTATTCATTAGTAGTGCTCTGCATTTGCGGGTTACGATCATCTCAAAAAACTTTAACTCAACGGGCAAAATTGGGTGGAAAGCAGTCCAAGGAACGATCAAACTGGGCAACTCTTTTGTTTAACTTTTTGCGAACGACGTGCGAGTGAACAGACAAAGGGTTTGTGGTTGGTGGGAGTCAGAGTCAGAGAAGGGGTTTTTTTGGAGGAGCGAAACACGTGCAGAAGCCCGCACGCACCTTCGACGGTCACCGATTGTCGCCCGTCCTCGAACTCGATATGAGACGGATCGAGCCTGGTGGGCTTGCTCCTCTTGATCAGGGGCTGCAAATCCCGATTGCAGAAGTCGCGGTCGTTGCAGCAGGCGTGTCCGCCACGCCGGGCTATGGGACGGGCGGTGGGTCCGCCATTCCTGCCCTCATTACACCAGATGAAGCGGCCGGGCGGAAAGCTCTGCGACATGTTTAGGCATCTGCACCGCACCGCGCAGATCATAAAAACACATTCACTTGGGGCTGCTGCTCTCGAGGGTAAAGTGCTAACCTTACGCAAGGGGAGCGGAACTCACCTGAAGCTAAAGTCAATGTTGCCGTCTGAGTTCTTCTCCACCGACGTGAAGCAGAAGCCATCCGTCTCGCATATGTGGTTCGTCTCCTTGCAGATATCGCAGTGGCACTTGATAAGTTCTAAGGAGCATAGAGAAAGGGAAAGTTGATGAGAGGGATAACCAGAATAAAATTAATTAAGTTAATTCCCTATTAGTACAGTTAAGAAAATCATAAACATAAGCCCCTATTTTGTAGACTTATTAATTATATATTATTGTGTTGCAAGCTGAAACTAACAGAATATTCCCTAGAAATTAATTAATACCCAAGTGCAAATCATAAACATTTGGCTAACATTTTTCTGTGTCTGATGAAACTAAGTCATCAAATTGAACAGAGTTTCTTGTAAAATTTAATTAGCAGGAATAAGGTTTCATTTTAAAAGAAATATACAAGATTACATTAAGCCATCTGCTTATTTTAAGGTTTATATTTATAAAACATAATATTTCTTGTCGAAGAAACATTAAACTAGCAGATCCAGACTGAAAGAACCCTATCCAAGGCTTTAATTAGAGTTTCTTGTTTAAAACAAACATCTCTGCAATAATCTTAACATCATACAACCCCACCGTTTGCAGAAACCCATCTTCTTGGATTCAGCAAATGCCGCAAATCCGATTGAGGCAAATCAATCAATTAGGTGCTGGCAGAAAATTAACTAATTAGAGAACGAAGAGCTCCATAAATCACACGCTCGCTGATTGGCATCTCCTTCGGCGCTGGCCACAAGCGCGGATTTGGCATAACCATGCCCACGGGGCACCTGGACGGGCACACGCTGGCCCCGTAGACAGACAGCGCCAAAGTCATAGCCATAGCCACATCCACCGACACCGCCGAGAGCGTGATGAAACAAAAACAAAACCATTTAGCATTAACAAAGCAGACGCGGAGAAGACAAGTGCAAAGTGGAGGGCCAGACAATGCGACCAGTTTTCCCTCTCCCCCGGAACCCCGGACTCCTGACTCGGTGCTTAGGCCTGCGTTTTTTGTATATTTTTTTTTGCGCCGACTGCAGTTGCAAGTGCAACGAGCAAATGCATCCAGACGTGGGGGTGTCTGCTGGCAAAGCCGCGTTGGAGTGGGCCACGAGAGCTGTCTGGCTCAGCTCATTGACACCGCGTCGAGCTGACGTCACGAGATGGAAATGGAATCGGAGACAGAGACGGAGAAGGCCTTTTAGGAGCATTCAGAGTCTTAGAGGTGTTACAGTCACGCGAGATGCACTCGGAAAAATGCCTTAAGAAGGTTACAAAAAATGGTATTTATTAAAGCAAGAACTTAGCTTGAGGTTCCAGTAAAATTTGTAATTTAAACCTTTTATTAAACTATTTATTAAAAAAAAAAATTAATAATTTAAGGTTACTTTCTGCAAGTGTACTCTGCTCTAGACTTACTTTCTGGCTTCTTGGCGCTGGGCTGGGCTACGTAGAGGGGCAGCTGGGTGGCAGCGGACGTAGCAAGAGCTCCAGGTCCGTCACCGTCTTGCGGCAGCAGCATGGCCACAGCGCTGCTGCTATTGTTGCTGCTGTTGTTGTTGTCATGGCTCCTGTTATCAGCGGACAGCGACGACGATGGCGACTGATAAGCTTGGCCAGCTGTTCCGTTCGCCGCTCTCACCGCTGGCGCCTTGGTCGGCTGCCATTTGCTGGCGCGAGATGCAACTGCGGGTTCGGCTGTCCGGGAGCCATTCTGGCTGGTGTCCATCACCCATTCGATTGGGGAGGCTGCGTTTTTGGAAATTAAGGTTAGTTTCACACCTGCTTTGGAGTTTGGGGATTTTTTTTTGTTGGGGAAAGAGGGATGTGAAGCACAACTCACCGACGACAACGGAGGAGACTGCGGCGACGAGCAGAACGCCCAGGAAGATTAGCCGGTGCACAGATAACATGTTTTGTGCGCGCATCGATAGTGCGACTCGAGCGCTGTGTGCCTATTGTTATTGTTTGCTGCTTTGGGGCTTTTCTTTTGTTTTCCACGATCGCACGCACACGCACACACATGGACATAAACAGAGCGCGGCGCAAGTTCAAAGTCTGTGGGCCGCGGATTTCACTCGATTTTTGCGGAAGGAGCAGCAGCAGCAGGAGCTGCCGCAACAGGAGAAGGAGCAGGAGGCGGAGAGGACCGCAGACAGCCACTAATTGGAAACGAATTGCGCATTTATCGCGTAGGACACGCGCCCGCCGATTCTTACATTTTGCGGGAGCATCTCTGCTGTGCTTTTCATTTGGTTTACCAAACGCGAGCGGGGGACTTGGCCCACCGAAACTAGAACTAGAACTTCACTTCCACTCCGCCCAATTTGGATGGAAAAACTGCTTCACATTTCACGGACGAGGCGAGGGCGAGTTTTCAGGCGGATTTTCATCACGTGATTTCAGCCGGAGTGTCCGCCGATTTGCAATAGTTTCGTATTCAGCGCGGTGGCCGGCACTACGAGGTGTCTTGTCCGCCCGTTTGTTTGTATTAATTGCCTTTATTTTATGTTAAATATACAAATTTTGTGCAGCGAAAAATCCGCGTTTGTGTGTGTGGATTTGCAGTGTGGCCGCACCTGTGCGAGTGTGACCGCCGTTGATGAGCGCAATTTTGCCCGGGAGGTCTGGCAGCACCTCTTTGATAGACTATGTCTGGCAACGCTACTTCGCTATTTCCTTACGTCACGAAGATTACGTTACGTTACAAACTTGCTTCTTCGCCGCAAAATCGCTTACTTTAAGGATACAAGATACAATTTAGTATTTGTTCTAACATAAGTTTATTTCCTACAACTGCAGGTACTACGAAAGTGCCCGGGAATCCAATCATAACAAAAATGCGGGGCGCACATCGTGAATTTGACATGGTGTTTCACTCGGGGGGTCATTTTCTATTGCCACAATAGACTCAAAATGGTCAAGGCGGGCATGCCGGGCTCAGCTCCCTTCCTGAAGCCTGTGGAAATTGCAAATATCATTAGAATTATTATCCACAACAAATGTATGCAAGTGCTTCTTCTTCGCTGCCGCGTGCGGGCACAAGAACAATATAAGAGGCAACTCACCCAAATAAAGAACAAGGGGCACGAATCCCCAGTGAAATGTTGTTTGCACGGCACCGACGACCACTCCCAGGCGCTCCTTGACTCCCTCAGAAAGCTCCATTTTGTAAATATCTGATTTTTTCTTTCCGAATTATGAAATAAAAACCAATGCTAGAACTGCAAAACACCGAAAAGAATTTAAGCAAAAATACCAAAAAAGTTTGAAAGTAGCCTTGGTATTTCTAATTTTTTGAGGGACGGGCACACTACTTTATTCAAAAATGGCAACTCTAAAGTCGATAGTTTAGCGGGTGATTTGAAAACGGTTACTAATGCTAATTTACTAAATCAGTTCTACGATTACATTTTGTCGAAAATATCAGATCTTAGTTGGCTGAATCCATTACTTGTTCCTTGATAAAACTTTGAGTGCCCGAGACCGTGGATTCCCCATTGTCTGTGTTGTAAAACAAACGGCGCTCAAAGCCGTCCTTGTTGATGATGCCGATGCGCACCACTCCGCCAGAACTTCCATCATGGTAAATGGCGTGCTGAACAGCTGTGGAAGAACAAAGAATTATGAAAACATATCTAAAGATTCTACAAGGTGCAACCCACCCTTCTTGACAAACTCGACACATTCTTCCTGCTCCATGTTGGGCTTGAAATGCTCCCGCACAAAGCCGTAGATGAAGCTTGATCCGGAGCCACCAATAGTGCAAGGATCGCGGGTCATCATACCGCCCAGTGGAACACTGTACACCTGGCCGCCGCTCTGCACATCCCATCCGGCCACGATGATGCCAGCGATCAGGGAATCGCGATAGTTATAGCAAAAGTTACGGAACTCTGAGGCGGCCTCTAGGACCAGCGCCTCCTTGTCAGTCCTGTTCTCGTGGTAGTTGAGCGAGTAGGAAACAATGTCGGCGATGGCCTGGGTGTCGGCGGCGGAGCCACTTCGGCAGCAATAGATTTTGTCCGTGATGCGGGTCAGCTTGTCGGTGACTCGATTGGACACATAGGCGCCGGAACTAGTGCGGGAATCCGCTCCAATCACGACTCCTCCGTCAAACTCGACAGCCATTATGGTGGTCTGAACCGCATGATGATTATGTGGTATGTTTATGACTTGATTATAGCTCCAATACTCACGCCGGTGCTAATGGGCCCTTGGGTAAAGTCGAAGTCGGGATCCATTTTCAAATTTTAATTTACAATTCAATTTAAAGTTCAATTTTTGTTTTTCAAATGTAAAACTATGTATATTTGGATATTTGTTTCAAGGCATCTGATAATGAGGTAGTTTTAAAATGCAACTTTTAGATAAAGCTCTAATTAAATATGAATTCAAATTAAACGATTTAAATTCATAATTTTGTTATAATAAATAGCAAGTGTTTATAATACTACGGCACCTGGTCACACTAAATTTGCACATTATTTCTTAAACAACAACAACAACCAACACGAGCAACATTTTGTTTTTGAATAAGTTTTGTTAATTAAAACAACCGAAAAATGGCATATGTGGCGCTGAGCGAGGCGGAAAAGACCTTCATCCTTCATGGCGTCGAGGTGAGCTGCTCGGACAACCTGCATATTCCTTGACTAATGGGTTTTTAGGAGGACTTTCGATGCGACGGACGGTCTCGGCGGGACTACCGACCCATGGAGCTGGAGACAGGACTGGTGAGCAATGCTAGTGGCTCGGCCCGCCTCCGTCTGGCCAACACAGACATCCTAGTGGGCGTAAAAACGGAAATCGATGTGCCCGATCCGCTAACGCCGGAGTTCGGAAAGCTGGAGTTCTTCGTGGACTGGTAAAGATTCCGGGTGGGCCTATGTCTCGCATACTCCTCACTTCCGCACTTTTTGCAGCTCGGCCAATGCCACGCCGGAGTTTGAGGGACGTGGAGGCTCGGACTTGGCCCAGGAACTGGTGCTGTCTCTGCAGAACGCCTACGAGTCCCCGCTGGCGTTTGACTATCGCACCTTGTGCCTTATCCCGGGTCAGCAGTGCTGGAAGCTCTACATAGACATATTGGTAAGGCACTTTAATTTCCCTTTGTTCCGTTTTAACGACCTGTGATCCTGTAGATTTTGGAGTGCGGAGGCAACCTTCACGATGCCGTTTCCCTGGCCGCCAAGGCGGCTCTGTTCAACACAAAGCTGCCCCGAGTGACGGCAACGCTGCTGGATGCCGGCATCACAGACCTTATCATATCGGACAATCCATACGACTGCACCCGCATTGGAATCGACTCTGTACCCCTGCTGGTCACCGTATGCAAGATTGGCGATTTCTGCCTCGTGGATCCATCGGCGGAGGAGGAGGTGTGCAGCACTGTCAGCATGGTTGTGTCCGTATCCATGCGCAATGGCGAGGCATTCCTATCGGGCACCCACCTGACAGGCGGCGGCGCTATGCACCGGGACACCATGCGCAACTGCATCCAACTGGGCCTGTCCATTGGCGAGCACCTGGACACTCTGCTCGCCAAGATGCTTAAGCAGGAGCAGGAGCGCGTAGGACCCAAGCGGCCCAAGACAGTTGGGTTCCTTAAATAAAATTGCCGTTGGCTTATTGTGAAAATTTACTATTTACTCCAACAAATGACTGACTCTGAGCACCACGCTGCTCTCTTTAGGCTTAAGGCTAGGGGATATCTGCTCCTGCTGTATCCCTGCTACTGCTCTTTGCGCTTCTTCGTCTGCCTGGTGGCCGGAGCCGGCTTCTTCTCCTTGGACTCCGGCTGCTTGCCCGTCAGCAGCGAAGTCAGCATCTCGCTGATTTCGGGCATGTCGTTGCCCATCTGTGAAATATGAGAAATACCGCTTAAATCTTGTTAAATGTATCTAGAAGGTTCGCTGGACTCACCTTGGGGAACTGCAGGTTGTCGATCTCCTTCTTGGTCTCAGGATCGTTGATCATTTTGGGCAGCACCAGCATGAGCAGCAGGGGCAGAACCATCATCAGCACCATGGGGCTGAACAGGAAGTCGGTGATCTAAGAAACGCAACAAAAGGAGTTATTAGAGATTTCCGAAATATTATGTAGTGGTGATTACTTACCTTCCACTGCTCTCTGGTTTGGAAGTACTTGAAGGGCATCAGTGGCTTCATTCGCAGTGGATAAGGCACCTGCATGATTTGCGCCGGCTGGACAAAGTTCACTTTGCGGGCACGGAACTTTCCCTTCGGATTGATCTCCACGCGCACCTTAAAATGGAATTACTAGTGTCAATTATACCGACTTCAGAAAGATTTCTCTCCACTTACCGGCTCATAGAACACATCAGGATGGTGGACATCCAGGATATAGCTGCCGGAAGGCACTCCGCTGATCAAAAACTGACCGTCCTCGCGCACGAATCCCTTGAACTCGCCGTCGTTGATGGTAACGGTGACTTCCGTCTGCCACTTGGAGGCCTCCTTATTCACAGGCACGCCAGGACCTCTTGGAATGATGGTGTCAGGCGGCGAAACACGGCCCTCGATGGTGAACAGGCCGGAGACCTCGTCTACCAGTTCGTCCTGGCCGATGACCACCTCGCTGCTGCCCAGGGCTAGCAGCGCCGCGAAAATAATACATTTTAACCACATTTTCCGTCAATTAAGGTTTTTCCATAAAAATTTTCATCCAATTGTCAGCAGTTAATGTGCCCGTTCTTGTTCTCCAGAAAAAGCTCTTGACATGGACATTTGGTATTTTTAACGATTTGGTATTTTTAAAGATTTAGTATTTCAAACCGTTCATGATAAAATTATTTAAGGTAGTCGTATGAGCTTCGACGGGGACGATACATTTTCAGCTCCCTCCGCTCTCAGAGAGACATGCTAGATAGGAAAAGCACTGTCAAATAATATAATAATAAATAGAAGGGAAGAAGAAGAAAAAGAAAGATGAATATTTAGCGTGCTTACGACTTGCTGACATTTAGAACCAGTTGTAAATTACAGTGCAGAGGGTCTTTGCCTAGAAGAGAAGAGTGGACAGAGGAGCGGGGAAGAGGGAAGAGGGAAAGGGAGAGGTAGTGGAAAGGGAAAAGAAGAGAGAAGAGGTGCCCTCATCAGTATATAGCGTGGTTACCACTTGTTAACAGCTAGAACTCGTTGGGAATTATAGTGGAACGCAAGTTGTAAGTGCGGTAATACTCTCTCCGCTATCAGAGAGACATGTCAAACATATCGTTCCCAAAAGAGGCCACCTCGATGAGACTACCTATATAATTGTATCATGAATCCGTTAACAATTCAATATTAAAGGCGGTTCTTTTGAATCTCTAATAGAGTTACAGATAATGGGTGTGAAGTTAAAAAAGGCTGGTCTAGAAGGCATTTACTCCACATACAGAATCTTTCCAGTTCCATTGTTTTAATAATTATGTTCTGAAATTTGGAAAGAGATTGGTGTTGGTCCCTTTCGGAAGTTATTCCAATAACGCCAATAACGCACGCCTACAATTTATTCAAAATGAAAAAACTCTTTTCGAAAATCAAAAAGCTCACCCGCACTAGTCTTAACTATCGATACCTGGTCGAGACACCTGCGTTTGTTTTTTCCTCAGCTCTTTTTCGCGCTCTCCAAAGACTTACTGGTTCAGTCGTTGGCGGCAATTCGTGGCGTTCGGTTTAGCTTCTCTCTAAGCTCCATCGGTGCGGTGTCCATTGAACAAAACAGCAACAAAAAGAGAGCTAACGCAGCTTGAACGCGGTGATTTTCGAACATTGTTGACAACGATTTTAGGTTAGTGCGTGTGCCTTGACAAACGGGTTTCCAGTCTCGAGCCTGAGTTATTCGCAATGAATGGGTTCTACCAGGGCGCAGGTGTGCCAGTGCCTCTAAAAAAGTGCCACATGCCGTGTGCAATAACAAGCAGCAATGGCAGCAGGCCACCGAAAGTGAACTAAAGCCACGGCTTGATCTTGGTGTCAATGGGAGATGGTGATAAACTTGAAACAGATCCCCTAATCAGATCATAAAAATTCCAAAGTTACTGCGAGCTAATAAAAAATAAAAACCAAAGAGCCGCGCCGTTGTTGTTTCTTTCCACTTCAACTATGTCGCATGTACAGTGAAACCGGTTTCAGTTCAGATTTTAATGATGCTGAGATCACAGGCCCCCTCTTTCCCACTCCCACTCCCCCCCTTTCAGCGATTGCATAGATTTATTTTGCTTTTTTTTCGCACAAACATTTCAATGGCAAGACGCAATGCAAGTCTTCTTTTAGCACAATGGGAGGGTATAACATTAATTAAGCAAGTTTGTAGTGAGTACAAGTAGTGAGTGATGTCAAGCTTGGCGTCACGTTGCGGCTGCGCGAAGCTGGTGATGTAAACAAGGTGGAGCTAGCTAAATTCATGGATATTTGGTTTTATCTTGGAACGTGCCTTTGTCCCTATTCGGGATTGAGCACAGACACACACACTCGGGGCCACGCGTCTAGGGCTTTACGCAACTGCAACTGCACTTGCTGCTGCCGATGATAAATCAACTGTGACAGAGTCACTTTCTACACTCGTACTTGCTGCTCCACTCCAGGCGGCTATAATTAGCGACGAGGCTCCACAATTGTTACAGTTTCTGTTTTTTATGTTACTCTCTGGAGCACTCCTCCGGTCATTTCCTCGAACAAGCTCCAGCCGATCGGCCTTACGTTCAGTGATGTCATCTAATGGCGATTTTATGTGCATATTTCAAATCAATAACCGACTCGTTCAGACAGCTTTTCTCATTGGATTTTCCGAGGTTTTACAGAGCCGCACACCTGTTTGGATCTCAGACTATTAATTCGTACTTACCTGACGACGACAGTGAACTTAATTTAAAGGAATTTTAGCAAGATAATCGATAAAAGCCAAAATACATAAAGTGGAATTTATTTAGTGACCTTATTTTGGAGGTTGAACTCCTTTGAAATATCTTAGATCTTAGAAATTAATCAACATAATTTGCTTCTATAAATTTAAAGGAAACTAGAACGGCCAAACAATGGATATAGTCCTCTATATATTTTATCAACAAATGTAAGGGCAAGGGTCTAAAATAACAATTTTCCGTCATGTTTTCCGCCAATAGACTAAGCGTTAATTTAGGACCCTTTTGACACATGCCAGTCCAGTTGATTGAGCAAATGTTGATCAATCTTTTTCCGTATGCAAGGAACCTGAACTCAGCACTACAGGAAATTATATAGAGGCAACCCCAGGTCTCTTTTTTGTTGGTGGAAGGGTCAGCTCCTTGGATACCTGGAAAAAGTTCGGCACAATGGTGGAGCGCTAGCTAACCCAGTTTACACAATTGCTGGCACGCGATGTCCGGCCAAGATTGCCCTGGCAAAGGAACCACCTTGACCACTACCCCTACACACCGTTCCTACTCTTTTGGGTTTGGGGTCAAAAGCCAATAGCGGCTGTCGTGTGCCACAAAATTACCGGAATTACCCAGACGACACACTCTTAATGGCTGATAAAGGGGGTAAAAATACACGAAGATATAGGCTGGTTTCTGCAAGTAATTCTAGAGATTGGTTGATAAAAGTAGGACTAACCAAAGTCAAGTCCAATCTTATCAACTTACATTACGATTGCCAATAATGTGAGCTTAAAGAGAGAACCACCTGCCGCCAGCCGTGAAGTGGATGATTCGGCAGCAATCGGAGTCGTTTACCTTTCGGCTGCGATCTACATACCTTTCGAATTTGGCCAACTCAAGCCAAGCCTAAACGTTGATCGGAGCAATTAGAGTTGGGCTGTCAAATACGTTCGAGTGGCTATAGCCGGAGAGACACACACGGACAGCATTCAAATTGCGATTATTCGTTGCTGTACGGGTTTCAAAACTGGCTTTTTAACAAGGGCATGACCAGGTCTATGTGTGCATATATATATATTATATATAAGGCTATATGGCCCACACAATGAACATGTTAGAGTCAAGTGCTCGAGCCCGGGCCCGGGCCCACATAATGGCTCATTGTTGGTGTGGAAAAGTCGCTAATCAGTTTTGTCTCACGTTCAAAAACAAAAGCCACAAGTCCAAGTCGCACTCGGAGTCGTAGCCCCTGAATGGGGGCCAACGGCTATATGGCTGCGAAACACTTATTAATGTGCCAAGAATTTAATGGAAAGTATTTATCGTTATTGTTGTGGCTGACAGTCGGTGAAATTTTCGGTGTTTTCACTTTGCCTTCTGGGGAACTGCTGATACTAGTAGGGGCTACATGTGTAAGCACCTTTTGAAAGACAGATAGCTCCTCCGCGAAGGTCTGGGTGAATGTGAATGCTCTTTAGATAAATCACTCGCAATCAATATAACTCTGACTTTCAAGGCCTCGCCCATTGTGCGGTTCTTATGTATCAAAAAGCTTTATTAAAATGCCAAAAAATAAGGCCCAAAACAATGAGTGTGTATCGGGTTAAAGCCGCGCTTTAATTAGCATTTGGCTGGCATTTCAAAGAAAGGCAAATGAATAAAAATATAAACACATATAAGGCGCAGATACGAAACAGCTCAAGGTTAATCGTAAACGCTTTCAAATTCAAGTTCAATTCGCATTCTCGGCACGGAGCTCGCAGAGTACAGCCTGGCCGATGAATCACCTTCATCTGTATTCCACGACACCGCATGGGAAAATACCAGCTACCGAACATAATATATGTATTCTCCCCACTCACTTCCTCATTGATCCGAATACGAGATGTTGGGGACGAAAGCAAAAGTCATGTTCTGAGTCACACCAGGGAACTGACCTCGTTAATGTGGCGATCAGTATCAACGATTCGGGTGCGAGCGAAAAGAAAAAAGTGGTGGCCCCCGTAAGAAACTCCCTTGACAGGCGGGTGGCGATTCGGCTAAGCACTGTTAACGCCTAATTTATGGCGGGTAATTAGCTAACCGCCAAGCCATTAACTCGATTTATTATTCTAATATTCGTATTAAATTTGCACTCATTACAAAAATTACGCATACGCACTGGTGCCTGACGAGCAGGAGCGACGAGGTGATAAGCGTCGAGTGGTCAGCGCCTGAAAGCTAAACGGTGTTAAGCGTTCCATCCGCTGCCGCCCCCTCTAAATATAGCAACTATCGGGGGGACACAATCTCTGCCGATATCGGTTGGCAGCAGCACTCGTAATTAAATGAGTGCAGTGTGATTTAGGGTGAACAGCGAAGTAAATTAAGTGTTTTATTCGCTTTTTTTTGTGGAGAGTTATTAAGCAGGTTGATGGGTATATTGTTTCAGGAAATATTTGTGTTTGGGAGCATCTCAAGTCGAGGTTTAATGTGTTTTTTAAGACACTTCAAGGCTTGCCTTAACATATGTTTAGTAGGTAATGCAAAACTAAAGATATTTTAGAGATATAACTAAAGGAATAAGAGGTTTTGACAACATTTGTAGGAAGTACAACTTTAGCTTTGTTTTTAAGAGTAAATAATGATTAAAAATCTTAGTTAAAACCAAGTAAATCTATATACTCTATACATTTTAAGGACAGAGGACAGTTTTGGCAGGGAAATTATGATATTTACACGATGATAGAATGATAATATAATAATTATTATTTCAAATAATTAATCCTAAGAAGAAACTAAGTTAAAAACCTTTTTCTGAGCTAAATTTAAGGCAATTCATAGAACCACCCCAAAAAGGGTTCCATATAGAGAACCCTCCCGTCAATACTTTGATTGCTACCGAGTATGTAGATATATAGTGCAGATACACACACTCCCCGCACTCCAGTGCCTGCTCGGGTTCGCTGGAAACGTGCCCCCGATAACCGGGTGGCAATTATTTATGCCATGGTAATTAAACAGACGACAGAAGATGGAAATGACGAATGTCTGACGATGGTTACAGATTGTTTATAGAAGAGCAGGGCACTGGGGGAGGCTCGGGGACAACGGAAGCCGGGACACGGTTCGCTTCTGATCACTCCATTCCGATTCGATTCCAACTCACAGTTTCGCATTGTCTCTGCTCCACTGCGACAGGTGCTACACGATGACGCGATGGCCGCTGACAATGCGCGGCTGGCTGGCGCTGGCAACGGCGCTGCTGGCGGTGGCCACCTGGCCGGATCCGGGCCAGAGTCTCCCGCAAGGTGCTCCGGAAACAGTGTGCGACACTATGCTGCCGTTCCACTCCGGCGGCAGTGTGCTGCCCCAGAGTAGCGTGTCGCCCTTCAGCGTGGAGACCTCCTCCTCGACGGTCGGCCAAGGCCAGACGATTCGTGTGGATCTCACGGGTGTGCCAGCGGGCCTGAGCTTCGGCGGCTACATGATCCAGGCGCGCAACAGGAATCCACCCTACCAGATCGTTGGTCAGTTTGGAGCTGCCCGCGATGGAACCATCAAGCTGATGAACTGCGAGAATTCGGTGAATAACTCGGCGACGCACAGCAATGCCGGGGCCAAGCAGCAGGTTCTCCTCGAGTGGCAGTCTCCGGTGGATTTCCTCGGTCAGGTGGTTTTCAAGTGAGTCATCTTTTCCTTAGAGAATACGTATAAGAAAAGGAGTTATCATAAATATCCTTCGCAGCGCCACAATTGCTCAATCCTACAACGAATTCTGGGTGGGCGTCCCCTCCCAGCCCGTCCAAATAGTCCGGCGTGACGTGTCAGCGGCGGTTCCACTGCCCACCGCAAGTCCTCCTGCCTCCCTGGGCACAACCCGTGCTCCCTATGTTCCTCCCAACTATGTGGCACCCAACAATGTAGCGGCAGCCACCTCGGATCCCATCTACAACGGTTGTGGCCAGAGCAAGAACTGCTTTGGCTTCCCCGACGGCTGTGTGTCATCCAAGACCTGTACCTCTATCACGGTGGTGACGGTGCGCGGCGATATCTACGAGTTCGAGATACAGTCCGGCAAAGGTGAGTCACCAGTAGCTTTCCAGGAGGTGGGAGAGCTCTTTTCATCGAAATTTTATGACATTGCAGGCACCAACGCCGCCTATGTGGCCATGGGTCTTTCCGAGGATGCCAAAATGGGTGATGATCTGTCCACCGAGTGTGTGCCCGAGAACGGAAGGGTCAACCTGTACTCATCGTACACCTCAGCCTCGCCCTATGCGGCCACCCGATCCGTTGTGGTAAGTCTGGAGACTGGGAGGAGATTTTAAGACTTCATTAAAAGTTAATATCTTTTCCTAATTGCTAATTCAATTCCGAAAAATATTTAATTGCTAATTGCTTTGTAATTTTAACATTTTCAGGGTCAAAACTCTGCCCGCCTGCTGGACGCCTCCATTGTGGACGGCGTCATCTACTGCCGGGTGCAGCGGGATGCGGTGACCACTGTCCGCTCTGGACGCACCTTCGATCTGCGCAATGGCAAGTACCACCTGCTGGTGGCCTCCGGCAGCAGCCTGAAGGAGAACAGCGTGGGCTACCATGATATTGGACGCTTGCCCTCGGCCAAGGCCATCAATCTGGCGGAGGTCCAGGACCTGAGCGGATCCAGCAAGCTGCTGGTGCAGCTGCACGGCGCCTTCATGATCGCCGCCTGGATCGGCACCACCTCGCTGGGCATCATCTTTGCGCGCTACTTCAAGCAGACGTGGGTGGGCAGCCAGAGCTGCGGCAAGGACCAGTGGTTCGCCTGGCATCGCCTGCTCATGGTCACCACCTGGTCGCTCACGATTGCCGCCTACGTGCTTATCTGGGTGGAGCTCAAGCGGGCCGTATGGCACGCACACTCGATCATTGGCCTGATCACGGTGATCCTGTGCTTCCTGCAGCCCATCGGAGCTCTGTTCCGGCCGGGACCGAACGACAAGAAGCGGCCGTACTTCAACTGGGGCCACTGGCTGGGCGGTAACCTGGCCCACATTTTGGGAAGTAGGTTTCTAAGATGATTTGAAATCAGCTTGATTTTGATATTGACACGTAAACCTCTTCTAACTACCAGTTGTCACCATCTTCTTCTCCGTGAAACTGCCCAAGGCCGAGCTACCCGAGTGGATGGACTGGATCCTGGTCAGCTTTGTGGTTGTCCACGTTCTCGTCCACCTGATATTCTCCGTAAGTTGATCCCTTCCTGGGTGCTTGGCTTAGTCCCTGTCTCATGTGTCCCCAAAGTGTACAAAGAGTAGACCCTGCATCGCCTGCCTGTACAGTGGTTCTAGTTGTGTCCCTAAAAGCTCATTCATTCCATACTAATTCATCTGTCATCCTTCATCCCCTTGAGAACTGGTGGCTACGTCCATTAATGTGCAGATCGGCTTGTGTTTGAATCATTGGCAGGTCGCGGGCATGGCCTCCGAGCGCCACCTGAGCCAGCGGGCGAACAACTTCCAAATGGGTGATCTGTCCCACCACCATCAACATGCCATGCGGAATGGCATGAGCATGGAAAGGAAAATGGATGCGCCGGTATGTTACTTTATATTAAAACATTCTGGAAGATTTCCAGTATATATTTTGATTAAAAATAATTGATTTTTCAACTCTCAGATATTTAAATAATTTTAAATTTGTTTATTTGAATATTTTTACTCACATCGTTTTGAAATCTTTCGAAAAATCCTTTACGAAAAGTTCAAAAAGCTAATTTATTAATAATATTATATATTAAAATAATTAATATTAATCAAGGGGTTTCTGGAATATTTTCTGTATATATTTTAATTCATTTTTGTTTAAAAATTATGATAAACCCTAATAAATTTATTAATTCTCAGAAATATAAGACAATTGTAAAGAAAATACATTTACAATTTATTTTTTCGAATATTTGAATAGTTGGAATCTATCGAAAAATCCTTTAAGAAAATCCCAAAAAGCTAATTTATTAAATACTAAAAAAATTAAAAATAATCAAGGGGTTTCTGGAATATTTTTAGTATATTTTTTGATTGATTTTGGTTTAAAAATCATGATAAACCCTAATAAATTTGTTAATTCTCAGAAATTTAAGACAATTGTAAAGAAAATACAATTAAAATTTGTTTTTTCAAATGTATTAATTCGCATCTTATTGAAATCTTTCGAAAAATCCTTTAAAAAAAAGTCCAAAAAGCTAGTTTATTAAATATAAATTAACTTGATCGAATTTATTAACAACTTTCCCCACATTATCCTTATAATCCGGGAATTCCCCTTTCTTTTTTCAGTACGGAAGCATGCGCAAGGGCTTGCTTGGAGTGTACGCCGTGGTGCTGGTCCTGTTCGTGGCGGTGCTGATCCTGCTGGTGGTGCTGGCGCCCATCGAACAATTCCTGGGCAAGTCCTAGGCGCCGAATCTGGATGCGTAACCTGTCGTCCTCCCCACCACCTCCCCCAATACTCGTATCTGTTCTGTGTGTGCTCCTTGTTTTTAACCCCTTCCGCCCCACGTCCTCTTTCCCCCTATATTCCCCACCCCTCTCAGCGTTGTGTTGTTATGTGTAATTAGGCGCAAGTGTAACTTGGGGCGGAGCGTTCAGTACATGTTATATAATTTATTATTAATAAAGTAAAACAAGCCAACATAAATGCAGTAATTTTGTTTTTCTCTCTTATTCGCTGCTATTTTCTGCCACTCCTCCTCTTCCGCTGCTGCTGCATATTATGTGGGTGACGACGTGCTGCTCGATCGGATTACGCTGGATCTCCTATGTTTAATATGTAGGTTGTTGTATAAAACATTTACGCCTAACTGCCGCTAATCAGTATCAGTAATCATTATCGTTATGGATATAGGTATATATGTGTTGTGTGTGTGGGAGTGTGTGTATGCTTTCTTTGTAGCTCCGCGCAATAAGAGTACGTAGTAAATGATAGATAACTCTACAGTTTTCAAATATTAATAATGCGAGAACTAAACCCAATCGAACGAAATTGACTTAACGTAACGAGAGCGGAATCATCGCTCCTCCAGGATGACAGTTTCCTGCGGATACAGCTTGAGCGACTCCAGCGTTTGGCTGCTCTCGATTGCAGTGAGATCGCGCCGCGGCCAGCTGCTAATCAGTTTGTACTCTTCGATGAGGAAGCCGTGGGCGGTCACAAAGTTGAGAAGGTCCTGTAAGACACATTAAAGTTAGTGGCTTTCTTGGGCTTTAGGAACTTTCTCAACTAACCTGCAGGCTATTGTTGACGAAGAAGCGACGCTCCAGGAAATCGCCGGTGGGCTTGCGCACGCGTATCTTGGAAGTGCCCGCCTCCAGCTCGGACGGCTCCTGAGGTAGCGATTGTTGAGCCTAGGCGGAAACATATTCTTTAAAATATATCCCTAAAATAGAAGAAATCCGGCATAACTTACAACTAATCTTATGGACTCGCGTCTAGCATCTTCCTCGGCTCGTTCGGACTCCATGCGCTTGCGCTCTGCCAACTGGGCAGCTTCCTTTTGGCGTTTTGCAGCATCCTTGGCCATGTCGGCTTGCAGGGTCATCTCGTAGGCCATATCCTGCTCTGCCTTCACCTGATCCCGAGCGGCGCGCTCGTCCTCCTGTCGGATCTCCACCTGCAGCTGTTCCTCAAACATGTCGCAGGTATCAATGAGCCTCGTTAGCAAGTCATCCAGTCCAATGTTACCTGGGAAAAAAAGAGTAAAATGTAGAAAACCAAGAGCTTGAAGGATTCCCCTAGACCTACCGTGAATCACAGATAAGACCTCGCAGTTGCTGCCCAGCTGACGGCTCTTGCCCACCAACATGATGGCTGGCAGCTTGTCCAGCTTGATGTTCCTGGCCGTCAGCGAGGCGTTGCTGCTGATGCAAGCAGTCAGCGAGGAAAGAAACCTACAAATTTCAGGAAACATTATTAAATGGAAGGCGTTATGGATCTCAGTAGCAGCTCACATGTCCTTGTTGCTCTCGTAAGTCATGTCCCAGCCATAAAGGACGAACTTCTCCTTGAAGGTCTGGATAATGCTCTCATGTTTCATCAGTTGATCACAGAAAACGTTGGTGAGAATGCTCTTGCCGTGGTGTAAGTAAATGGCAAGAAGTTTTCGCTAAAAGATTACAAAAAAACATGATGTTAAACTGATTGGTAAAAGGTAAAAGCTGGCGACAATTACCTCCTTTGCGGATTTAAGGCAGGCCAGCTGCTTGGCGCTTTCTAAACTACCCACAAAGAACTCTGGATATGGCTCTCCGTAAAGCGTTTTGTAGTTTTCCACGAACTGCGTGGAGCCACTTGTCTCGTCGTCCGTGTTGTTTGGTACTAAAAATAAAGAACTCTGTTATAGTTCTGCAAGCAAAGTTACGTCCAATCAAAGCTCACTTAAGTGTCTGTTGAGCGGCTGAGTGGGCGGTGAGTCGGTGAATATGTACTCGGCATTGTTGAAGTCCGTGGCATCCTCGAACTCATCTGCCGAGCTCTCGCTGTCCACGTTGACCACCTCGAAGGCGTTGTTGTGCTGGTTGGAAGTGGAATTCTGAGCCGCACCCGCTGTACTCCGCACGACGAATCTGTGGGACAGTTCAATGCCAGATTGCTGAAAAGAAAGGACCATTAGTTACGCCTGGATCGGAATGGGGACTCTTGTCGACGTACAGCCAGTGTGGTTTCGTTGTCACAACCGTTGGGCCAGCCGGTCCACTCCTGGTGGCGTACTGGTATGCTCTGTATATCGAACACGTTCATCTTGAGCGCCTGCATCGTCGTGCTGCCCGGCAGGCTCAGTGTGAGCGCCTGCATCGTCGTGCTGCCCGGCAGGCCGAGTGTGAGCGGCTCCGACTCGAACTGAATGTGAATGGTAAATATCTTGTCCGCCCGTTGCGTTACCTCGTCCCTGCAAGAGTTAATCGAGTTATAGGTATTTTTCTAGAAGAAATGCTCAGAGGTGAGGACTCACTGCTCGGTGTCCATAAAGCCGTCGTCGGTGAGATCGACCAGGATCAGTTCGTTCTCCGGTGCGAGGTCCAGGTTGCCAATGCGCATGTCTGGCTGTTGGGCTTCGCTGGCCTTGGACGGCGGCCAGCCGCGTATTGCCTGCCGGCACACAGGCACATTGGTCACATCGAAGATCTTGCGCTTAAGTTGCTCTGCAAAGGGGGTTCGTCTCGATTAGGTGGCAATCCTCGAGGGAATCGCATTTCGCGAGAGCCTTACCAACTGTGGCCTCCGAGGGCAAGCGGATGCGATAGAGCTGCTGGTTGAAGTGGATGTTGAATGCGATCACATTCTGGTTGTTGTTGTGGCTGGACGCGGGGTCCAGGTTGATGCTCGACGTGAGCTGGGCTAGCAATTGTGACGCTATAGTAGATACATTTCAAGTCAAGGCACGAAAGCGGCGCAATCTCGTTAACTCACTGGGGAATCTCTGCTGCTGCTGCGGCTGGTGCATGGTCAGGTTCTGGTTCCGGTTCTGCAGGGCGGCTGCAAAGAATCCCGCATTGGACGGCCCGGGCAGCTCGTCGTAGCCAGGCGGACGGAAGCCGTTGGTGCTCTCCACGGAAACACTGCTCCTGGCCGGCGGCTCCGGCAGCTGGATGGGACTGGCCAGCGGCTGATCATCGTGCGGCATCACCCGACTCAGGGCATCCTGCAAGGGGGCAAAGGAGAACGCAATTAGCCACTATGACCACGCATGTTCGGATACGATCGAACAAAGGAACACTGCCCACTCACCATCAGGTTCCAGTTGACGGCCTCCAGGTGGGAGAAGGCCTCGCCGACATCGTCGATGCCCGTGATATTCTGCGGAGGGCACCAGGCCAGAGTGAAGAATATATTTAGTTCGATATTGGAGTTTTTCTCCCAAAGTCACCCACACAGCCAGCACGCACATCGCAACGCAGCGCAATGTGCGCAGCGAAATTGAAAGACTTCCGCCCGCTGGCACCTGAAAGGCCTTACCTGGAAGCTGGCCAGTGTCTCTTCCTTGTTCTCCGACATTGGAAACGCTTGTGGGTCTCTGGTTTTAGCCGATTAACTGTATTTTAACTGTGCGGATTTTCACTACAAAAAATTACACAAAGAAAATTTATCAAATAGAGGTGACAGATAGAGCAGGCAAGTCATCGATGGCAGTATCGATATTTTTCTGACTATCGCGATACTGTCAAAAAATATTGGTCTGAAGTACCTAGTACCTAGTAGTTTTACCTAGTTAATTTGACCCGAAAAAGTGTACGTATACTAGATCTGCGAAAAGTATTTGCTTATTTATTTATTATATATACCTTATATATATAAATATTTATTTATTTTAATTTATTTTATTTATTTATTGCTCTATAATTTTTCTTCATAGTAATACTGAATGATATTATCGCGATGGTATGGTAATTAGTAATTACTGATCAAGTATTTATTTGTGTTTCGCACCAAATTAAAAGAAAATGTATTAAATAAAAACATTTATTATTTGAAATTTATAATAATGACACAATTTTAATAAAAAACATAGATGAAAAAAACTATTTTATTACATTTATTACTGATCAAAAAGGTATTCTTCATGCTCTCTGGAAATCTATTCATACATCGACGGCACTATCGATAATATCGATTGCCATGTAACATTGCGTATAATTTACATTTCACCATGTAGAAAATATGTATTATGTATGTTATCCAGTGCTGCCAGATTCTCTTTTTGCCATATTACGTATACGTACAAATTGAATAAAAATCTTTAAGAAATAAAACAAAAAAAAAACCCTTTTTCAAACATTTTGAAGCATATTTTTTGTATCTCAACTACCCTTAGAACAAATATTTTTCTTCAAGCAAAGGTTGGCTGTACTGATGCTGTCCTACCCCACAGTAAAGGATGCATTTACAAACCCAAAAACCTTATTGTTATTTCTCAACATGTTTGCAAGCCAGTCCCTTAAATAGTTCAAATTTCTAGTCTCCATATCTCTGTACATTACTATGTCCTATAGCTTCCATCTGTGTAATCCCATACATTTTGTTATTTACAATTTTCAAATAGATTTTTAAGTCTTCCGAGATTTTGTCGGGCCTTCTATTTATAAATATGTCTATGATTTCCTACGCTACCATAAATACCATAGCTAACTTTACATTCAAAACTGAAAGCGAATCCTTCAATCTGCGTAATGTATTCAAGTTGTAAATTGTGATTAATATGAGAAACTTTATACCTCGCACCCCCGGGGACGAATAAGAGAGCCGGGCAGCCGACTGGCTCGCCCCCGCACTGGGCGGCCGGAACAAATGCGTCTCGATTAATCTTCATGAAGTGGCGAAATCAAAGACGCGTCCGATGTGACTTCGATGTGGCCGGGACGAAAGCGATGCATAGAAGCCTCCGGACTGGTAAACTGATAACATGTTGCTCGTGGACCCTAAACTCTTCAGCCTGATACTGGCCATTAGCGGATGCTGCTGCCTGATCCCGATTCTCGGGGACACCGACCAGGAGCTGCCGCATCGCATCTACCGGCTCCTGGACGGGCTCTCCAGCGGCCATGGGCTCAGTGCCAGCTCCACGTTCGCCCTGCTGCTGTCGCAGTTCCTGATAAAACGTGAGCCTAATGAACCGTGCACTCGCGATACGGATGACGGATGTTCCTGTTTATTTATGCCCTGTCCATGCCGATTCCAGAGAAGCTGCGCTACGTTGCGCCCACGCGATACGAACGACAGCTTTACTACCATCTGCTGCACAGGATGGAGCACATTCGGGAGCGATCGGGTGGTGCTGAGCCGCAGCAGGGCATCCATGGTGAAAGTAAGGCTTTTTCGCTGCACCTGCAATTAATTTAAATGTGCACTCACATTCATTTTTGTGCAGTCCTCAGCATTGCCTTTCAAAGGAATGTCCTGCTGCTGCCACCCTCTCTGAAACTGGGGGAATTGGATGCCAACGGGGAGTACGAGCAGCTGGCGGAGATCTATGCGAAAGTGGTAAACGAGGGGCAGCTTAACAGGACGTTGTCGGGTGAGTTCCTATAAATAAATATAAGGTAAGTCTTAAAATCCTTCCTGTATCCGCACAGATCTCTGCCTGCGGGACATTGTCAACCTGAAGCCGCCAAACTGCAAGCTACTCTCTGGCCAGTGTCTGGAGCTGCTGACCAGCGATGCTCCCGCCTACGGATACCAGAGGACTCACCAGTGAGTCAAGAATTAAACCAGCATAAGCCCAATCCTTTAACCATTACCTCTCAGAGTCCTGCTGTTGTACGTGCTGCAGCACCAGACATGTGCCCCACACCTGAGCCCCCAGAAGGTGTACGAGCTGCTGGCGAGGATTCAATGCGACGAGGTGGAGCGTGAGCAGAACGCCATCCGGAGCCTGGGGCTGCCTACGGCTTATCGCGATCTGTATCTGGAGCAAGGTGAGTCAGACACTTATCCTTGCTTATATCGCTGACACATATCTCTGCCAAAGCCACCATCTGCGGGCTCTTTGGGTACAATGAGTTTGTCAACTGGCGCAACGTAATGGAAATTGGCAGCTGGCTGGCTGGGGGTGAGGACTCGCCGAAGGATAATATATTGGCTGATGACAGCGATAGTCAGCACATAAGCGATCTGGCCTTGGTCTTCTATACTAATGCCCTGCTGCTGCTGCACTAAAGCCACCCTCCTCCCGCCCCAATTCCCCAATAATCGCCATGATTTTCGCTTCTGCTTGATAAGTTAATAAAGTGCCGCTTATTGCTTCTACGGTTGTGTCGATTCCAGCTAGTTGAGTGGTTAATACTTTTGTTTTTCAACTGCAACGCGGCAAGGCTTGGGATGGGGAACAACATTTGTAATGTGACACATTACTTGCGCTTGGCTGCTCCTCTGATGGATATGCAGCGGGACGACAGCCACGACGACGCCGACGACAACAACACTTTCCATTACAAAATGCTCACACTGAAGTGGAATACTAATATTTGCCCTGACATACTCGAAAACATGGCTTTGGAAGCCAGCCGAGCCGGGGTGCAGGGTGCAAGCAGCGAAGCCCGAGGGCCTGCGAAAGGGAAGAGGTCCTGCTTCTGGGCTCGGTGGGTCCCCGGTCCCCGGCTGGATATTAATGCCTCATTTGCTGCAACTCCAAGGGGTGGCTGTTTGTCAAGGGGTGGGGGAATGCACCCACTAAGCCTTCGACAAAGGACAAGCACTGAGAGAAAACATTTAATATTTGGTCATTAAAACTAAAATTTGTCGGGCTCCTGCTTTGAACTTTAATGCCTAACCATGTCCTAAAGCTAGAATCAAGGAAAGCTGTTTTGGCCTATTGTGAATTTCTGAATTAGGAAATCCTGCAGAGTATTTCTCCCAGTGCTCCTGTACACAAATACACCAGCATGCTATATGTCGTTGCCTTTGTCGGGGGTCATGAATAGCGCCGGGTCATTAGTAACGTTGACTTGTCAATGCAGCAACAACGCCGACGACAAGAACAACAACAACAACAGCAGCAACAGCAAGAACAGCAATGCCGCAGACTTGCCAAGTCTCGGTTACCATCGTAGGAGGAGGCGGAGGTCCTGGCCTGGACATTCCTGCTCCTTTCGCCTATATGTGAGTGTTTTTTTTATCCATTCCTTTTGGCAGGCAAACACAACAACCCTTCAACAACCCTTGCAACCCGATCAGCTGACTTACTGGCCACTGCACACACACACACAGTACCCTTTGCCCCCGCCCCATTGCCCAGTCCCCACCGAAGGCGTCTCGTGTTGTTTTTGTCCACGCGGGTCGCCGAGTTCATTATGGGCTTATGTCCCTTAAAGTGTCGGTGGCTCTCCGTAGGTGTTTATTGTGATGTTAACTGTTAGCTCGCTGGCAGCACAACTCTGTTGAATAACATTTGCTCTCCGCCACTCTCTCTTGTCCTTTGACAGTCTCGCCTGTCTGTTGTTGTACTGCGAGCCCGGAATGTTTGGTCGCTCTCTCTTGGGGCGCATGCGTGGGAGAGTACAGAGCAGCTGGGAGAGAGCGAGGTGAGAGATAGGGAGAGCGAGGGTGGAGATGGGTGAAAGTTCAGGGTAGCCAGGTGTTCGGTGTTTACTTAATGTGTGGCTATCTATTTTCGAGAATGATATGCGTGGGGTTTTTCAAAACTCTGCTTTAATATTTTTGGGTAAAGATAATGTAATGCTTTATATTATATTAAAAAATATATACTGAAAAATTATCTTAATATTTAAAGCCCTACCTAAGGCCAGTAAAGTCTTTAAGCCACTATATATTCGGCATTAAACTATGCAACGATATATCTCATTTTGTTTAAAATTTGGATTTGGAAATAAAAAAAATTAAACCCAATCAATTAGCACTGGCACCCTGGAAACCCTATTAGCCGAGCTAACTGTGCGAATTGAATTGGCGCCTCTTTTCATGGCCGGATAATCGTCCGAACGGATATTACAATAACAGCAAGGCACAAGGACCAAGGAATCTTTGGCTCCGGCTGGTGCTGCTGCTCTCTCCGAGGGTTTGTGTTCCTCCTCCGGCTACATTTCTTCGCTCTCTCTCTCTCATCCTCTCTGTCGCCCTGCCAAGTGGCATTTCCATTCCGTTTCGATACTCATACGCTCAGTAGTCTCCCGTCAATTAGAGTGTAAAAACGTTACGCTCCCCGAAAAACAAACGGAATCGCTCGAACGCCAGAAATCATCCGTATCCGTCGTCATCAGACATCCGCTCGCAGGATACAACCAAAATAACACATATATATACACACAGCCGTAGCCAAAGCCGTAGCCGTAGCCATAGCCACAGCCGCACAACGATGCTCGACAACGAATCGGAGGTAGAGCCATAGCAGAGCAGGAAACTAGCCAAACGTGGAAATCCACGGTAATTGTATATTGTGTACGGCGAGTGCTTACTCCGATTGAAAATTCGTGCAAGTGCAATGTGAAAGTCAGCTTATACGACAGCTGAATGTGTCCCAGTGAGTGAGAGTGTGCGAGTGTGCGGGAGTGTGTAAATGTAAATACCACGAAAATCGCTGAAAGCCGAAAAATACAGCACAAGACGAAGGAGAAGGCGGAGGCGGCGGAGGAGCAGGAGCAGCAGCCGCAGAAGCGAAAGCAGAAGCAGAAATCAGCGAAGACCACGCAGAGTAACGGTACTTGGCCAGAGGCAGCCAAAAGAAGAAGAGCAGCAGCAGCAGCAAAAGCAACAGCAACAGAAACCGTAAGGATTTGTACTTGTACTCTCTGTTAGTGTGCGTGTATATTTGTGTGTAGTTTACGGAGACGAAAAAATGCGAAATGAAATAATGGAAATTTATGTGGCCAGTAAGGCAGGGGGCCGAGTAAGAAGAGGAAAAGCGCACTTCAAGTGGCCACTCCGCTGCCCTTCCACAAGCACACACACACAAGCGTACAAGTATCCCCCACCAATACACATGTACACACACACATCCGCCACTTTTATTTATTGTGATTTTTGGGTCAAACTAAAGTTGCAACGATGATGTTGATAATTACCAGTTCGTTCACATCGCCGCCACTGCCAACCAGTTCAAAAGTCCTTTCGAGCGTTCGGGAGTTCCCCCTTTTCGCAGCACTACAGAGTTTCCTCCGCCCACTTGTACCAACACACACACACGCACACTCGCCAAAAAGCACCCACACACAGACGTCACCCTCGAGCTCGTGTATGTGTGTGCGGTGGGCTTGTGTGGGTTTTTGCTTTTGTTTTAGTCCTGAGGTCCTTGCTGGGAAATTACTTTGTTGTTGGCCGCCTCCGTTGTAGTTGTTGTTGGCGAAAGGAACGCGGTCTTTGACAGCTTTCAAGTAAAGCGCGCGCACCTGCGAATTCGCCATAAATTAGGCCCGCGTCCCGCATATAGGAGGATATATATATATATTTAGTGCGATGTCCTGGCACCCAAGGCCCAGGCAGGGATAAGCCGCAAGAAAAACGCGCCAAACCTCAAGGCAGCTACAGTGTGGCCTATAAGGAATTAATTACTGGAATCGTTAGAACTATAAGAGTAATGTCCTGGTGCCCAGTTTCAATATAATCGGAAAGTTAAATAAGGTTTCATAGTAGAGCTGGAACAGAATAAAAGTTTCCGATGTTTTTGTATGCAAAAATCGATTTTAAATCGATTAACATCGATGGTTTCCAGCTTTATTCTTTATTATGGCCAAATTGCTGCAATATTTAGATTATAGTGCAATTGTATCGATTCACCTTTTAATCAGATTCGGTATCCGAAGTAGGTACAATAATTAGTCCAAATATAACAGAATTGGAAAAAAAATTAATGTTTCGATGTTTTTGTATGCAAAAACCGATTGTAAATCAATTAACACTGATGATTTTTATCTGTGGTTTATAGAATGACAATATTTCTTCACAAATTATATATTATATTACGACAATATCGACTTACATTTTAATCGGATTCATCAGCGGGAGTAGAAAGAATAATTGGCGTTAGCATACTAACTTTAAAGAGTTTTATGGTTAATGATTTCCTCTCCTCTCTCATAAATGTTGTACTATTTTTATATATTAGTAAAAATCGCCAGAAATTTAAGCAATTCAGTTATATAAAGGTGTAAAAAAGTATGCTACGAAAACGGCATAGTTCTTATAATTACCATATCCCAAGAACTCTCAGTAAATTGGTTTATAAATGTATTCTCTGATGGCAACTGCACAAAAACTGTTTTAATTACCTTTCCTGCATTCGTTAATTACTTAAAAAAAGTGAACAAAAGGTTGAGGACTTTTCTCCTTGCTCTATATTTTGCATTCAATTATAAACTGAAGCTGCCTTGGCTGAAAGGCTATATTTATTAGCGTGCTCTCAATTAAATCAAACATGAAACAGCCTTGAAGGAAAGGTCATATACTAATCAGATTTCGTGCTTGAATGCAGCTACAAAGTAATTTAGCTTTTCCCTCGCACCCTCGAAAGTTCCTTGCAAAATCTAAGGCTTCCGAGGGGAGCCACTTTAATGACGATGAATGGATGGAGGATGGGGCAGATTAGCCCAATTAACGGGTCTCCACTGTGGTCGCCTCGGCTCGCTTGTCTCCCGCTTGTCACTTTGGCCAGCTTCTCGGGGAGTCAGAAGTCTGGCATGCGTGAATCGAGTTGATTCGAGGGGGAAGCCATCATCCCCAAGTGCCCATATTGTTTTTGTGTGTATTTTGTGGTTGCTGGCCACCCAATTGGCTCTCCACGGATTTTGTGCTCTATTTACCTGCCTTATAAAAACACAATTTATTGCTGCCCTAACGGTTTCCCTTTGTGCTTCAGATTCACCATCATCAGCCTCTGCTTTCGGCTTTCGGCATTTGGTTTTCTGTTTGCTGTTTTCCGTTTCTGCCACTGTTTCTGGCTGTGCTTCTGTTTCATTTCTTTTGGCCGCTTTTAGTTTCGCTTTGTTTTGTTTCTTTGCAACTTAACTTTTCCGCTTTCCCCGGGACCTGCCCCCATTGGCCTTCTTTCGGTATAGAAAGTTTTTGCGTGACATCAGCCGCAGGAATAGCAGCCGTGGATATGGGATATAATTCCGCTGCTGGCTGCTAGCTGCTAGCTGCCATTTTGTTTGGCCTTGTTTGCCTTTTGCCTTTTGCTTTTGAATCAATAAACTAGCCATGGAATCGAGAGCAGTCTCCTAAATAATTGAAAAGCAACCGAGGCTTAACCCTCCAGTAACTGGGAAGTTCTCCACTCCACTCCAAGAGCGATTATCGGATAAAAGCAGAAGAGATATGTGCAATGCAAATAATTCGGTTACCACTTATCCGGCTCACTTTCGCTGAGAACACTGAACACCATAGTTTTTCGGGGCATATTGCTCGCACAAAAGTTTCCGCCTCTCCCGAGCAATTTGATCATTTGTTATGGTCAGAACTCCAGGGCCCGGCCCGGGATGCCAGCCATTCTGGCAAAAAATTCCACTCTGTGGTCACGTATCAAGTATCTCTGGTGCGGGGAAAGTTTTGAGTTTACGATTTACGATGCATAAACTTTATCCGGGGCTTTCACTCAACTCAAATAAAAAGTCGCCGGGTAATCTGTGATAAATGAATGGCCGCCCAGTGACAGAATATTATGGATTCAGTCAGCCAGCCAACTATCCGATATCAGCCATCAGACATCGCTGCCCAATGAGCTCTTAATTGTGTAATTAAATCACAGCCACTTGGAGCCTTCATTTTTGTCCATTAGCCGGCTAATTAGGTTGATCAACTTTCCGCCGAATGCCGAAAATCGAGAAGGGAAGAGACCCAGTCAAGTTTTTGGGACTCTGCCTATTAATTTCGAAACCGATGCTTTCTAATTAGTTTCTGAGGCCACAGCAGAGCAGCATTTTCCATCCAAATGAGCGCACGTTTTTCCTACTCGCAGCAGCTTACCTGAATAATGAGTTTTCCCCACATGCATTTTTTCGGGCTGGGGCTTAAAGGGGGATTCCCCCAAACATTCATTCGCACAAAGCATACTCCAAGCGACAGGACGACAGGACGACAGGCTTCAGCCATCTACATAGCTGGCCATTCGGAGGCGTCGTACCGGAAAGAAATGCCATTAAAAACGCAATAAAAATGCAAAAAAAAATAAAAGAACGAAAAATACAACAAAAAGGGGTTGGCTGCGGAGGGGGAGTAGAGAAGAAAAACGAAATCCCGAATGAAAGAAATGCGAAAATATAACGTGCAGAGTGCGCAAATACAAACGGACAAAAAGAAGTATGTGGCTAGTATGTCAACCGTTTTCCCCCTCAGTCTGCACTTGTATAGTGTGTGTGCATAGTGAGTGTGCGGGGCGGTATGTGTGTAAATAGCCAAGGTGGAAAAATCGATATAAATGAATACGGCAACATTTGGTCGCCCCCCAAAAACGGGAAAAAGCCCCAGCAACAAAAAATAAAGGAGAAACCTCAACTGACTCAACTTGAGACAGTGCGGAATGGCGATGGGTTTTTTAGCCCCTTACGTCAAACTTATAAAAAACGAGAACTTTTCTTTTTGCACGCACAACCAACGCGAGCGACACACACATGGGCAGACGCGGGTATGGCGCGGGGGGGAGAAAGTGAAAAACGGGGGGAAAATCCAGCCCGAGGCCGTAGGCAGTCAGCGCGATTTTAAGCGCAGGCATATGAAAATTGCCATAAAAATATATATAGTACGCGTGCAGCGAGGCAGCTCCAACAACGATTGCATACACTAACTTAACTTTTGATGACGGGGGTAATGGGACTTTGAGAAGGGTTATGTCCTCCAGACAGGAGGTGAGAGATGTACTCTATAAGGTAGGTCTTCTGTTTGGAGTTATAAATAAGCCAAGATGGCTTTCCTAATTTTCAATAACTAATTACAGCATTGGATTCGGTTTTATAAAGTAGGATCTGTAATTACTTTAAGAAACAGACTTCGTTATATTTGTAGAACCAATTTTATTTACCATATAATCTAGATCTTCTCCTGTTAGATGTTTAATATAGTAAGGAATATGGCTTTAAAAGCCATATATTCTGCAATTACTTTAAGTAACAGACTTCAAAATATTTTTATAGACAATTAGTTAAGATCAATAACCCTTATGTTCTTTTAAATCCCTATGAAAATGGAATAAGAAGTACTTGGTAACTTTCAATTACAATAGGTTTTTGAACCTAAGAAATTCCCTTAAAGATTTACCCGAAAAAGGTTTGAAAGCTAAGCTCTTTTACCATTTCTTGGGTCATCAATTTATAGTTTGATCTGGTAATCCGCAGAGTTGCATTTTACACGAATGAAACAAAAAAGGAGAGCCCAAAAAATATGGCAACGTCAGCGCAAAACAGTTAACAGAAGCAACTTCCAGTTGGTTTAGCTTAATTAATCAAATCAAACATCCGGTCGTCTGGGGGACTTCCTGGACCAGGATCTGATGTGTACTCCGCTGGGGCACTGAAGAGTATAAATAAATAAGGCAACAAAAACAAAAAGCAAGAGGGGGGAAGAAGGGAGGAAGGGAGGAAGCCAGGAGGAAGAAGGGCATAAGGACAGGAAGAGGAATGCTGAAGCGGCGGAGAAGCGATTTCATGCTGCGGCTGCAGTGTTTGCCCCAGTAAGTATGCTACACATTTCTCGAGCACGGGTTAAGTGCCGTGCCAGCAAGAGAGAAGGAAAGAGACAGCGCAGATAGAGATGAGCCAGAGCGAGAGGGAGAAAGATATAGAGGAGATGTGTGTGTTTTGCTTTTGTTGTTTTCTTTTTCAACCAAGGCTTAACAACATTTGCACGCCGTTTCCTTCCATCTTCAAGACATTTGACATTTCAATTTCGAATTGGCCAGCGGAAAGGGCCCTAAAACGCAAAAAGGGGCCTACGAAAATTTTCGGTTTTTCCCTCTTCGATTTTTCCATCAACTACAGTTACTATCGGGGGGTTTCCCATCGCGCCCGCCTGTTTGCCTTCGCCGCCAGTGTACACACTTTGCCGAATTGTGTCCGTATTGATTTCTAATTACTCGGCCACACACAGTATTTGGCTTAAGGTAGGACGCCAGGTGGCAAGTAGAATTTGGTTTGGGTTTTTGGGTTTTCGGTGGTCTAGATGGGGCGTGGAGGGTAATGGGAGTGGCCACCCTTGATGGGGGTCTTGTCTATTTGTTGTGGCGGCGTTGCCATGGCGGCACCTATTGATTTTACCAACGCCACGAAACGCCATGAATCATGCCAGAGCTCAAGCCTATGTTTAGGCAAACACTCGAGGAAAGAAGTTGGCCTACAAGTGGGTAAAAAATAACGAAATTGTGGGTGTTACTGTAGGTTTTCAGAGAGTTTTTTCTTTTAATTACTTTGGTTTTAGTATTTTAAGAGGTTTATTGGGTTAACTACTTCTCTAAACAGTTGTTAAGGCTTGAAAATAAATTATACAAGCTGATAATCCTTAAAAAACATAGTTATTTATTGGTTGAGTAAATGGGGATTTCAGGAGTATCACAAAATATAAGGAGTGCAAAGATTTCTTAATATTATATTCTATGGCATACTTTTCGGCAATGAAAATATTGATATAAAAAGACCACAAAATATTACAGGGGCCCAGATCGCCTTAATTTGATTTCTGTTAAAATTAGTGCCGAAAAGTATGCTTCAATAATTATTTATAAGCTGAAAAAATTTGTTGCTTACTTTTAAACATATTTTTATGTGATTTAAAATCTAAAGGGATTTCCCTGGTAGTAATTATTCTTATTATTATTATTATTTTTGTTATTATACTGTTTCCAGAAGTTCCACCTTTTTTTAAGAGACTCCATACTAAATTAAGTTCAAGGCTTTATTTTTTCAGTGCTTGCTTAATGCTCACCTTGTTCACCTCACACACACACTTAAATACCTCACCGGAGAGGCTCCATTTGGCTATTGCGTGTTTAGCAATTTGCGGTTATATTATAATGACCACTTGATTTGCGTTTGCGTTGGCTTGAGCTCTCTTGCCTTTGCTTTTGCCGCCTACTAATTGCGCGCTTGTGTATGTCCTTTCAGGCAGGAGCAGGAGCAGAAGCAGCAGGAGCCGGAGCAGTAGCAGCTGGCAGGAGCTGAAGGAGCCTCAAAGAACCGAAGGAGCAACAGTCGCGGAGGCAACGTCGAGACGCATGCACGCTCCATGCTCGCCGCTGGCTGATGGCCAAAGTTGGAATTGGAATTGGAATCGGAATCGGGACAATTGAATCGAACGCCGCCGAACGAGGAGCAATCGACGAGGAACCCTTCCCGCATCAAGCATACGCCCCATTGCGCCGCACACCTGTGGACAGAGTGCAGCATGTCAACTTCAAAGCATCAGCGTCAGCATCACCATTACCGAGCCGGCTGCGTGTGGCTCCTCCTCGTCCTCTCGACGGCCAGCGCCGCAGTGAGTGCGATAGCGGAGCCCGAGGAGGCGGCCTTTCAAGGTGCGTTTGACATATGTGACTGTAACTGCGACCCGTTCCGCCCCCGGGCCAGGTGCCTAATTGTGGAAATTTCGGGTATTTGGCCCTGGCATTTGCCCATCCTTATTTTTTTGAAGAGCCACCGACCCCCTTGACATATCAATAGGGACGACGCCCTATTGTGTGACCGAAACGAGCCTTTGACGTTAATGAGCGACTTAATTATGCGTGAGAGTGGCCCAAAACCAGAAAACCAGAGACCAAAGAGCAGCCTGGGATCGGGAGTCATACACAGTGCCGGGTTGTCGAATTTTCAGGACCCGTGGGGCTGAATCTGTCACTGGCAACGACGACAGAGACGATGCCGATGCTGATGTGTGCTGCTGACACTTCGATTTCAATTGCATACAAAATGCGATTTTTCAATTTCAATTTGAATACGCAATGCACTGCCAGCGGCGGTGTGGCGGGACGAATGAACATATACAAGACACCAGGGCAACAGCAACAGCAACAGCAACAGCACCAGCTCTTGTGTGTGCATATGCAAATGGATTCCTCTGCTTGTCCACTGCACTTTAATCGTCCTCCACAGTTGCTTAATCAACTAGCAAGCATGCCGGCATGCATGCATGCAGGAGCAGGAGCCGGAGCAGCTCCCTGTCCGCCCTTTTGATGGCACTTTAACAGAGTAGCTGACGTGTTCGTGTCTCCGTTTCCATCTTCAGCCTTAGCTCGGGCTCTGGCTCTGCCTCAGAAAGTGGTGCCGGTGCCTTCTGTGTGTGTGTTCTCGTTCCATTTAATACAATGTGTGACGTAAGTGCCGGGGCCCGGGTGCCACTCGGGCGTATGCGTAATGCTTGTAATGTTTTACTTTTCTTACACTTATTTTCCCCCGGCCTGCCCTGCCTGCCTGCCGCCTCAGTGGCACCATTTCGGTGTCAAGTGGCGCTGAATGCATTGCAAAAAAGGCTTTGATTTGCCTATGAGAAATTTGCATTTAAATTGCCATTGAACGGGGAAAGTTTTCAACAAAAGGAGCACTACGAGAACTATGAGAACTACGAGCCATCGCCCAGCTGAGGAGTTATTTAAGTAGTCATTATGAATTTGTGGGTGGTCAGGTGCCGCCATGGCCATGCCGTAAATTACCAAAAGCATATGCCACAGTCAGAGACAGGAGAGCAGGACAGAACGGAACCGAACAGAACCAGACCAGGCCCAAAGTCCTTAAAGCTTATTAGAATTTATTGCGGACACGTCGGTCACACCCAGGAACACACACACTCGGTGCCGGGCCAGCACAGGACTGTAGCCGACGTAGACACGCAGGACACTCAACTAAACTCAAGTGAACTGAACTGAAATTATGAACCCACCGCCAGAAACAGGGCCAAACCCAAACGGACTATTTTCCCTTTAGTCCTTATCGTCCATCTATATGGCAGCAACCCCCCCCAAACCTAACCCTAACCCAACCCTCTCTGCTCTCGCCCACACAGGACACTGCGGACACACCAGCCCCTGCGAGCAGCTCTGCTACGAGATCCACGATGGCATGTACGAGTGCGATTGCATCGAGGGCTACGAGCTGAACAAGAACGGTTACAGCTGTCAAGGTGCGTTTGGGATGCCTAAATGAATATGGTCATGATGATGGGCTAGGATGCAGATTCCAGTGGCCACAAAATTGATTTGCAATTTGCCATTTCACTTCGTTTCCTTTCGTTTCGTTTTGGTTATTATTTGGAAATCAGGCTGTAATGGACATGGCTTAGGGTCTGGGATTAGCCCACCGATTACATTTGCATGCGGCGCCGCCACTCTCTGTTATTATTTATTTTCGTTCCGAGGGAATTATTATTGTTTTGTGATTGTTGCTCGCCTCGCCTGCCTTTGGCAAGTCGGCAAATTGATATTTTTGTGTTGTTATTCGGGGCTTACTTTGTGTGTCTGTGCTGTGTGCCTGCGTTTTGCATTTAATTTGTGCATTTTCGACAATGTGTCGAAAAAATTACATGTCCAACGAGCTAGTATGGCCCAAAAATCCATACCCTGCTATTGAGGATGAGATCTTTTATTAAAGGAGTTTGTTTGGAGGATTTTATTTTAAATTTTGGTATTTTACACATGTTTATATTGCATATTTTGTGTTTATATATGAAGAGGAGTTTGTTTTTGTCAATCAAATAATATTTGCAGGCTTTGCAGATAACTTTTTGCTAAAAAAAACCTTGTAACTTCTTTCGTAAGAGTATAAACTTTTAAGTTTTAATTCCAACTGAAAGCTGGCAGGTACTTTTTAGTTTTCCGGATAGTTTTAATTAAATAAAAATATTTTTGCTGTCCATATCCAAGTTTAAATTGATAATAAAAGCTAAAAGCCAGCCCTAACTGTATACAAATCTGATTTTCCAGTAATTAATGCCACTGCCAATGGCTCGGAGGGGCGTGGCAAGTCCGACGAGGATGTGCTCTACCAAAAAGGCGCCTCCTTCAGCGCCAAGTTGGCCAACGACGACGGCAAGTCGCTAGCCAAGTCGCCGGACTTCGGCGGATCTGCTCAGCAGTCCGGCTCGCAGCCGGAGGGCAACAGCGAGGACGAGTCCGGATCGGAGGGCGATAGCTACGATTACGGTGAGCTAGAGGACACACAGGAGCAGCGCAAGCAGCAGGAGCAGCAGCAGGAGCAGCAACAGAAAGTCAATTCTAACGATTACTACATATCAGCGGAGAGCATCAACTTTAACTCGGAGTCCGAGGGAGTCCAGGAGCAGGATGTGGCCGACTTCAAGGCGGCCAGCACCGCGCCTCCGTCCACAGCAGCGCCGCCGTCGTCAACCACAAGGGTTACCACCACTACGACCACGCGGAGATCCCCCACGGCTGGCCAGCTGGACGCGGATTATGGCGATGGCGACGACTATAGCTACAGCTACAAGTCGGACATGTCCGTCTACGACGACGTCAACAATAATCAATTAAACTTAAGACGCAGCAGCAAATCGCAGACATATCAGCAGACAAGCAATACGAATAGCAACGCCAAGAACCGGAGGAGGAACAATAACATTAGCAGCAATAAGGTCCAAATGCATATCACGAGGGACAACATATCAGGGCCAGTGCCAGGGGCGACAGTGGACGTGGCCATGGCAACAGACAGGTGGGTCATAAAGGGGAGTCTGGTTCGTGGGCAGAATTCCTTTATACATTTTCATCCCAAAGAAGAGCAGGCCGAGTCCTTTTGTCAAGGGCTTCTCGTTCCCTTTTTCGGGGCAAGTATGGAGAATGTACACATTCCGAGAGCACCTTAATCTAATAAACCAATATTTGGGCACAAAGAGCCAACTATTTCCGTAGTTATTCCAACTTTACTTCATTTGCAGTGGTCCCAGCTGCAGTCTGGACTGTGGCACCGACGGCATCTGTGCCTTGGAGGCCACTGCCGCCAGCTCTCGCTGTCTGTGTCCCTTTGGCAAGACAGGGCCGGGCTGCCAGGAAGGTGAGTTCAATGTCCTTTTCATGGAAATCCTTTAAGGCTTATCTCTGTAATCCCCACACAGATCTACGTGCCCATGTACCGCGCTTTGCCAAGCGATCCTGGCTGGCCTTCCCGGCCCTCCATGGCGCCTACAAGCACGTCCAGCTGCGCATCGAGTTCCGTCCAGAGTCCTTCGACGGCATCATCCTGTTGAGCGGCGAGCGAGACGACTTGACTGGGGACTTCATGGCTCTCCTGTTGAACAAGGGCTTTGTGGAGTTCTGGTTCGACTGCGGCTCCGGCGTGGGCAGCGTTCGTTCCAGGGAGACCATTCTGCTCAACGAATGGAACTCGGTGATCATCTATCGCCATCGCTGGGATGCCTGGCTGGTGCTTAACCATGGCACCAAGGTCCAGGGGAGGTCGAATGTGAGTTTGATTCAAATTTGCTTACTAGGAAGAGTTTCCTGATTGTTTTAATACCTTTCCAGGGCTTGTTCTCAAGGATTACCTTCCGGGAGCCTGTGTTTCTGGGCGGTATTGGCAACATCACGGGCTTGGCCAAGCGCCTGCCTCTGGCCGAGGGCTTTGCCGGCTGCATACGTCGCTTTGTGGCCAACGAGCATGACTACAAATTCACCGAGCATCCTCTGGGCGATGTCATCAATGGATTCGATATACGTGAGTTGTTCAGATTTCCCTCTTAATTATTTTTCCTAATATTTAATTACTGAAACAGAGGACTGCTCCACGGACAAGTGTGTGAGGTATCCCTGCCAGCATGGCGGCAAGTGCCTGCCTTCGGATCAGGGCGCCATCTGCCTGTGTCCCATTGGCTTTGTGGGAGATCTGTGCGAGATTCGCATGGACCTGCAGGTGGGTTTCTCTTTAAGAATCTTCCTTTCACACTCTCCTAATAAAACTCCTTCTTCCCAGGTCCCCGCATTCAATGGCTCTTCGTTCCTGCGCTATGCTCCGCTGGGTGACAGTGCTCTCATCTGGCTGGAGCTGAAGGTTACCCTCAAGCCCGAGCAGTCTGATGGCCTGATCCTGTATTCAGGACCGGAACACAGAGGCGATTTCATAGCCCTTTACCTCAACGAAGGCTTTGTGGAGTTTGCCTTTGACCTGGGCAGTGGTCCGGCCTTAGTGAGGTGAGTTAAGGGAGTCCTTTCAAGGAATCCTCCAACTGAATCTCCCCTTTCTTTTCACAGGAGTGAGCATTCCCTCAGTCTGGGTCAATGGCACACCATCAGGATCTCTAGAACGGCTCGACTGGCCGTGCTCAAGGTGGGAAATCTCAACAATGCTTCCGGACATCCTTGAATTACCTTTTGATTTTGCTTTCGAACCCTTTAGGTGGATCAGTACCAGGAGGTGATGACCATCTCGTCGAATGGCTTCTGGCACTTGTCGTTAGACCAGAATCTCTTTGTGGGCGGCGTTAACCACGTGGACCGGCTCCCCCTGGACCTCAAGTACAAGCCCTTCTTCGTTGGCTGCATCCAGAAGGTGAGTGCCATCTTTTGCCATCTCGACTTGCCTTTATGCTCCCTTTGTTCGCCACCTACAGATCGAAATCAATGGCCACTCGCTGGGCATCGTGGCGGAGGCACTGGGGGGCAGCAACATTGGGAATTGCCCCCATGCCTGTGTGGCCCGGCCCTGCGGCCCGCTGGCGGAGTGCGTTCCCCAGATGGAGACCTACGAGTGCCGCTGCAGCATCCACAACGAGCGCTGCAACAAGGCCGCCGAAGTGCCGCCCGAGCAGCTGCCGGAGCTGGGCATCCACAAGTCCAAGGTCCTCGAGACGAAGGACAATGGCGAGGCCCAGAAGAAGGCGGCGGCAGGCTTGGCGCACAAGAAGCATTCCAAGAAGCACAGGAATTTGCATAAGCCAACCCCTGCCACGAGCACGAGCACGAGTACGAGTGCCTCCACCACCACGACAACCACCACGACAGCAGCTCCCGAGTTGAATGAGGCAGCCACAGCGGGGGCGCTGAGCAACGAGGAAATCGAAGATGATATCATATTCCGCTTTGTGCAGCAACAGCAGCAGCAGAAGGAGCTCAAGGAGCATCGCCAGACATCCACCACCACGGCCCCACCCAAGCCGCGGCCCAGGCTCGCCGGGAAACACCTTGCCAGCAAGCACGAGCACCACCTGAAGCCCAACGCGGCCTTCGCCCGCAAGCTGAGTCGCCTGCCCACCCACTACGAAAGTTTCCAGACGAACCCCGACAGCGACATCCTCACCTTCGAGGACAGCAACGACTGGGTGGCCAGCCTGCAGCAGCAGGAGTACGCCGATGCCATGGCGGCCTCCAGCCAGACCCCGTCGGACGGCAACCTGGAGGAGGAGGCGGCTCACCCCAAGCCGAGCGATGACAACGACGACGAGGCTGAGGATGCCTTTGTGTTCGACGAGACGCTGTTCGACGCCTCCGACGGCACGGAGGAGTACCAGCGCAAGCAGCTGGCCCAGGACATGAAGCGCATCATGTCCAACTCCAACACGCACTCCAGCCACAAGAAGTCCGAGGTCCAGGCCCCCTTCCAGCCCAGTCCCGTCCAGCCCAACGAAGACGCCTCGCAGTCGCAGTACAGCGACGATTACAACGATGATGAGCTGCTGACTCCCGTAATGCAGGCTGGCGAGGATTCCATCAAGCCGCAGGATCAGCATGCCTCGAGCACACCGCAAACCCACACCGACTGGAGCCTGCTGAAGAAGTTCGACCTGTCCGCCGAGCACCAGTCGCAGGTGCAGGGCGTCCGCAAGAACTTCGGGGCCTGCTTCGCGGGCAGCGACAGCTACTTTCACTACAACGACGCGGACACCATGAGCCAGGTGATCAGCTACAGCATCGACCTCAATCTGCGCATCAAGACGCACTCGGAGAACGGCGTGATCCTGTGGACAGGGCGCCAGGGCACGACGGAGGAGCACGACGACTATCTGTCCTTGGGCATAGAGGAGGGGTGAGTTAAGGGATTGGGTTCTGTTTTAGGTTCAGAGTTATACCTATTTCTGATCCTTAGATACTTGCACTTCCGCTATGATTTGGGTTCTGGAGAGGTGGACATACGCTTCAATGGCACCAAGGTCAGCGATGGCCTGTGGCACCGAGTGAGAGCCATAAGGTGAGCTACGATCTTTGTATAGTCTTCGAAGCTTTGTAATTCTTGTGATTTCTTCTTCCAGAAACTCCCAAGAGGGCTATCTCGAGGTGGATGGCAGAAAGACAGCCACCCTTCGAGCGCCGGGCAAGCTCCGCCAGCTCAACACGGACACGGGCCTGTATGTGGGTGAGTACTCCATAGACTAGGTAACCTCTCCCCCAGAGACTATAAGGATTCACTCAATAATAGGTGGCATGCCCGATGTGGGCTACTTCACGCATCAACGCTACTTCAGCGGCATCGTCGGCTGCATCTCGGAGATCGTGCTGGCCGGCGAGATGAAGCTTAACTTCGATCCCAACACGCTGGGAACGGAGCACAACGTGGAGACGGGCCTCCTATGAAACGCTGTACCGCACGCACGCCTCAAGACTTTTGATATCGACTAGTTTAAATGTTATGTTAGCCACACAAATGTCCTTTGTCGGTTTGTGTTTGTACAAATACGCTTTTAAAACAAGAAGGATTACAGGAGGAGCATTTTTTTACACCAGGAAAAGGAAATGGAGACGCATACGAAGAAGAAGGAGTCGCAGGAGATACTATCGAGAAGGGAAACATACTACATATTATATACAAGCATATTGAGTATATACAAAGGCATACACATAGATATATATATATATTTAAAAGCAGAAAAACAAGAGGGCACGCCTCGAATAGAGCCTGTGACTGTCAATACTTCAGAACGGAATAGTTTATATATAACTTTAGCAAAAGGATTTATATATCGAAGGCGCGCGTAAGGCATATAGAATATGAAACGAAGAAGCGTAAAAAGTCGGTAATCGCGGATAACCGAACTGTCCATTTGGCGCGTTTAGCGATTAACAACTAACGATTAACGATTAACGATCGGCGATAAACGAAATTCAATATCGATAGCGATACTTTAGTGTGTGGTCGCTTTTTTTGAACGAACCGTTACGCTTTTACACGCAAAGCTGCCATCTTTTTGTACCACACACACCTCACACACACAGAACACACACCTACAACACGGTTACAAATGCAAATATTGGCAATCCTTTCGTTTTTCGCATTGCTGTACCTTAAACTATATGAACTGTAAACTGTATAACTGTACATTCAGCACTATTTGGCGCTTCTTGGAAGGTCCAGTGTCCAAAGCAAAAAAAAAAAAAATCGAACGAATCAAAGAGCGGAAAGCGAAGGATGTTAGGGAGAACGGAACAAACATATTACGTGGTAAGTTAATAAATGTGTAGCGTGTACTAGCTCGTAAGTCGGCACACACAACACACACACAACACAAGCGACACAAACACACACACGCCTGCCTATATTAACTTTTATATCAATTAACAAATTGTAAGAGATACTAAAGACACCAAAGATACTTAAGACATACGTAAGGAAACACACACTCAAACACCACTCGAGCGATTTTTAACAATTTATACTACACATCACAAACAACAAGAAACAAAAAACAAATAAACAGAAACAACAACAACAACAAACTAGCTAATGGAAACAAAAACCAAAAACGAAAAGCAAAGCAATTTAAACAATCCCAATAGCGAAATTTTTAAATGAAGCGAAACAAACAAACAACTAATCCGCGACTAGCCTGTTGTAACAATTGTAAAACGAAAGCTAACAAAGTATGGTAAAAATAAAACAAAATATAAAACGGAAAAGCGAAAAAACGAGATCCAGAGAGAAGCAACGTTTGTATTCGTCTTATGAGTATATAATTTTGTAGCTTAATGAGATAAACCACGTATGTAGTTATATATATACATCATAAAAACACATATGCGTAACTACATATACATATATGACTATGAGAACAAAAAACTATAGAAACAATGGCGTAAAAAATGAATAAAGAAATCACAACCACCAATCAATGTAAAACTAAATTAAACGACATTCAATGTAGCTTATTTATACGACGAAACGGAAAAGACGCAAGTCGGCGGAGGCATTGAGAATATTTAATTTCGTACATTGGTTTGCAAAAAAAATAAAGATAAAAAAAGATTCTAAACGCTTGTCTTTTTAAATTTGAGCTTACTGAGGCTTTTGGCGGGAAACTGAACTGGAACTGGTTCGGCTGTTTTACAATAATTGTTGCTCCGTCTGCGCACGTTTTTCAACACTCTTTTTCCGGTTAGTTATTTTATCTTAGTTGTGGGAAACAAATTTATAGTTCTTTATTTTATAATAAATCCCAGAAATAAATATTTATGCTTATTGTGGAGCTAATGAATTCTGATAAGTAAGAAAATAATAAAACTGTTAGTTAATTTCCTTTAAAAACGTTTCAGATACTTTCCTCAAGCATATAAACTCAAAAAATGTAATGCAAGGCATACAAATTAATTCGAATTGCACATTTTAGAGAGATATTAAACGGAAAACATTTAAATTTTCATTCATATTTTTTAATTTAACAAACCTATCGATACTGCTTTCGGTAGTTTTAATGCAATTTGGCATATTCCACCAACGGTCACACTGAAAAAGCTGCGGCCAACAACAACAGCAACAACCACATAAACAACAACAACATTGCCAAGTGAATTTTTTTTGGCCAACTCTCCGAGATTCAAGATACGAAAGAGACGAAAACGGAGTTTGGATTGGATTCGCGGATTGCGGAAGAGCGGCCCGAGCACCAGACGCGGAAGTAGTAACCAAAGCACAACTCGCCACCAGCCATGGCCGCGGTGCTGCCGGAGAACGCGGCCGAAATTGCGGTGGCCAACGCAATCAATAACATCAACGGGAATAATGCAAATGGAAATGGACGCAATCGGGTGCTGGCGGGCGGTGGCGGCGGCGGCGGGGGCGCTGGAGGCGGATTAGGGGGTGGCGGACAGGTGAGTGTACACATGACACGGCCGTGTTTTAGCCAGCACCCTTATCTATCTTGGCCCTGTTTTGACTTGCAGAACAACATGATGAACATGCGGGATCGCCTGTTCCACGCCATTTACTTTCGGGCAGCGGCTGCCTACGCAGAGCTGGTTCCACGGTAAGTGTCGTTGCCCCGCTTCTTATCACTGGCGCTCCCTTATCACTGTCTCTGATGCACTTTCAGGAAGGTGCAGCTAACCATTGAGTTCCTGCTGCTGGCCAAGGCGCTGCTGTTCTTCTTCACCCTGATCTACGTGCACAATGCGTTTATCAAGAATCCGTGTTCCTGCCTGCAGGAGGTGCAGAACTGGCCCAGGGAGGGAGTCATCAGGCAAGGCTTCATCTTTACTTACTTAGTTTATCTTTCATGCTAATCATCTGTTCTTATTCTTGGCAGAGTGGAGATTATACCCCATCTGGCGGAGAAGCGTGCAATTTGGCAGGGCATTAAGCGGGACCAGCATATAGTGCGCTCTTTAAAGGACTCTTAGTGAGTACTCTTAAGCTGTAATAAAGGTTTAAAACTCATGAAAATTCCTTTATTCCTCAGTTATTATGGCATTGGCCCACAAACCCACGAGAATCACAACCAGCTGAAGCGTTACGAATCGATCCTGGGCAGACTGGGCCTGCCCGTTCGACCCACCTTTGCCTACAGCAACGAATCGCTGTACTACTACTTCGATGCCATCAACATACTGGACACCTACGACCATCCCAATGCCATACAGCTGAAGAACGAAGAAGATGATGGTTGGGCCTATGATTAGGGGAATCTTTTGAGAGCACTTTAAGCATTTTCTTGTTTATATTTGCAGAGGAGCAGTACATTGTGGAGTACTCGCTGGAGTATGGCCATTTGCGCTTGTCTTCTGCCACCAGAAAGCGCCTGCAGATACCCGTGCTCACTGTCCAGCTGGATCCCAATACGAACAAGTGCTTCGGTGATGCCCTGACGCGTTATTTGCTGAAGCGGCTGCTGGGGTATGGCCTTTGATATCCCTTTAATCTGTTTCCTTAATTAAAAACCTCTTTTTTGTATAGCTACGATGACTTACTGATGGCCTCGGTAAGAACAATAGCCGAGAAGGAGGAGAACAAGGGCTATCTGCGTAATGTGATCACCGGCGAGCACTATCGCTTCGTGTCCATGTGGTGGGCAGCCTGGAGCAGCTATCCCGCTGCCTTTTGTGTGATGCTTTTGTTTGTGAGTGAAGTTTTTTATTGATAAATGTTTCAGTTACTAATATAAGCTCTCCTCTCTTACAGACCTTTTCGGTATCCATGCTGCTTCGGTACTCGCATCACCAGATCTTTGTCTTTATAGGTAGTTACTCCGCTTTACCTTGGTTAATTGAAATCCCTTAAACATCTCTTCTTTATCCTTATAGTGGACCTGCTGCAAATGCTGGAGTACAATGTCTCCGCCCGGTTTCCCATAGCTCCCTTGCTAACCGTCATTCTGGCTCTCGTAGGTGAGAACGAAACCTTGCAACTAATTAATTTGCTTGGCCATTAACCATGTGTTATCTCTGGCTCTCTCTCTGCTACAGGAATGGAGGCCATCATGTCGGAATTCTTCAACGACACCACGACGGCCTTCTACATCATACTGATTGTGTGGATAGCGGATCAATACGACGCCATCTGTTGCCACACGAGCATCACCAAGCGTCATTGGCTCAGGTGCGTACCATCCACATCCATCCACACTCCCCAAGCGCATTCTCGGCTTGATTTTTTTGCCCTGTGAAATCGTCCGTGGCCCGAACAAATGACAAATTCAATTACATTAAGTCTGCAATCCTTTCCAGCATCTATGTATGTAGCTGCTGCCAGCGTCTGGCCATAGATAATAGCATTCAGCCGGCATCTTGGTCCTCCCATTCCCAGCTCCCATCATCAGCACTTAACAGTTCATTTCGTTCGGTTTCGCATATTTTCCTTCTCTGCGTCCAGCGTATTTTACACTCCTCGCTCCTCTGACCCAGCGGAGTCCCGGTTGTTATTTGAAAATTAACTTGGCTTGCGCAAGCCTCCCCCGGGGCCAGGAACAAATCGACCAGTGGCCATCCCCTTTGCCTTGGGGCTTGGGGCTGGGGCTGGTGTGGTGTTCCACCCACATACACACAGACACCGGCAAACAGAGAATTTCATCACTTAAGTCAACAAGCGTAACCCAAGCGCCAAGCCGCTCCGCCTCTCCTCATAGCCATCCATGCAGCTCCCAACCAACTGAGCCGCGCCATTAGCAAACATTTAAATAAACTCGCTTCTTCATAACACAAAAAGGGAGGTGGAGACGGGAAACAGGCGGAAAAGCAAAGGAAATTTAGAGCCCGGCTCATTCCCGTTCGATCGACATTAATGACCATGCACGTCAGGAGCGGACAACAGGACAACCCCATCGTTTTCTCTGGCAGAAGCGTAGCTACTTTGCGGTTTATTGCGCGCACTTTGCATAATTGAGCGGCGGCCGCCGCAAAGAAATTATTTTTACTTTTTTATTTCGGCAAAACTCGCGCTGAAGGGAAGAGAGGGAACCCACCATCAATAATTCAAAAAGACACTCGAAAATTCCCTTTTCGTGGCCCTTGATTATGAATTCATGTGCATGCATCCGTCCTCAATCACTGGCCTCCTCCGCCTGGCTTGCGGTGTTGATTTTGCGTAATTTGCGCCGAATTAAATGGCTATCAGTGCTCCCTGAAAACCAGGACGGGGTGCCTCCTTGAAAACCACTTGTCGTCGTATTTATATTCATTAAAGATACATCGACGCGAATGATTTTAAATGCTTGCGGCTTGTGTTTGCCCAGAGCTTGTCCGCGGGATTGTTATGGAAATGGCCAGACGATGTAGCCTCAATTAGCAGGCAGCCTATGTGGGACACAAATTAAGAATTTATGACTAGGAGAAAAAAACCCTCATAGGGCATCTCTTCTGCAGCTCTCAAATATCTCTGGCAGAGATGAAAAGGCAGTCCTGTTTCCGGATGCCACTGATAGTTTCCATACGCACAGAGACTACTAATCTGGGGGGCTGACTGGCTGCCTGACGTGCTCTTGGCCAAAAGAGAAGAAGTATCTTTTGTGTCTGCCGGCCCTTGGAGTTTCGCATAACTCATCATTTGCTCGCCCAGAGATTGTCAAACTTTTTGTGAGGCAAAAGTTTTGAATGAAAAAATATCCAATTGCAATGTGTGTGCGTGCGTTGTGAATCCTTTTCTGTGCAATTGAATGGCAAACAATATTCGATGTTTCGCATTTCCTACTAAAAATAGAGACATGCAATGGGGCTCCAAGACGGAGGAGAAGCTCTCCGCTCTCCTCCCGGGGCAGCTGCTTGGGGTCCTCGCTTTAAGTGAAATTAATTCAGCGAAGGGTCTCGGCCATCCACGAGCATGTGTGTGCCATATGGACAGGACACTCTGCCGGCACCATAAATGCAGGCATCCTGAGTGTGTCTGCAGGGTGTGTTTTGTGTGTATGGGCAGATGGGAGGAAGTGTGTGTGCTTTCGTACGGTTTAATTTTGCTGTTATTGACTGCCCTGGGCGGTAAAAGGGGTTTCCGGTACTGTTTTTCTATGCTCTTGCAAGGGGTATTATGAGTTGGTGGAGGGAATTGTAACTCAATTGATTTATATTCGTTTTTGTTCAATTTATACAAGTTTTTCGGGTTTTTCAAACAAATTTCTGTTCTTAGTGAACTCTAAAAGTCCGAATGATCTTTCCTTTTGCTAGAGTTCTCCTCTTAAAAGGTCTAGCGTAGTCTGTTAGGCCACTGGAATTTATATAAATCTTTAATCTGTATGGAAATACTTAAAATGATATTCTTTTTAGGTTTTATATATATTTTTAACGTTCTCTTTAGTCTTATTCTTAATATCTTTAGTTTATGAGTTTTTTGTGAATTATGTATTATTATTTAATTATTATACTCTTTAAAAAACTATTGACTTATATATCGCTTGACTAAAGTAAAACCTCTTTACTTGGCTTTTAAAAGTATGCTACAAAATATAGTTACTAAGTTCTTGAACATTTTTACACCTAGATTAAGTGGGATTCTTAAGGGAAAGGTACTTTAGTTTCTCTGGGAAAGTTGTTAAGGACACTGCCAAGTTTATTAACCATTTTTCCTATTGCCAAAAACTGCCAGAAAATTCCTTAACTCTTTAACTCCTTATCCCGGGGCTGGGTATTTAAAACTTCGGTTTTCTGAATATAAATCTTTGGCCTCTTGCTAGCTGCTGGTTTGGCGCTGCTGTTGTTGGTCCTGCGGTTATGGGTTACAGGGCCGGGATTGCTTGTTCTGCTGCTTCCTTCCTGACTACCTTCCTGCCTGCCTGCCTGCCTGCTTGCTGAGTGGTGGTGCTCCTTCTCGTGATCCTTCAGCTCCTGCTTCCGTATTTGCTTCGCCTGTTTTTGCGGTTAACTTGGTCTGCGGAAGGCAGGCAAGGCCCAAGCCCAAGCACAAGCCCAAGCCGGCTGGCATTGAAGTTAGCATACAAGACAAACAAGCTGGCGGCGCTTTTCGCTTTTTAGCTGCGTTCCAGCCACCCAAACGGTATTAATTTCATTGCATAGACTAATTTGTGTACTTAAACTTTGCTAAAAGTTGCAATCAACGTGAATTGCAAATGGTTGAATTGCAGACGGCAAATGGAAGCTTAAAACTGTCAAGTGCCCCGTCGAACGGGGCAACAAAGCCTCCCAGCCCAAGCTCCAGCTCCAGCCTCAGCTTTTAGCCAGCCAACTAACCTAACCTTGCGAACTTCCTGTCAATTGCCTTCAATTCATTCTAATTGACTTTTAAGGGACTTTAAAGTCATCAAAGGAGCGCCTGCCTCTGCTCGGCTCCTCTTAATCGCCGTTTAACGAGGCCGCCAAGCCATCCCCTAACTACCGGCTTCCATAAGGCCGGGAAAGAGGAGTATAATAAGCCCTTGACACCCAACTCTCACCCCGTCCCATCCCATCCCAGCAGCCCTTTCTGTTCGCGCCAGCTTCTTATTTTGCCCTGTGGCTTCTTGCGGCGCGTAATGCTTCTTTTGTGCTTAAATCTGGTTGCCAGGCACGGGGCAGACGACACGTATTAAATGAGCTGCAAACGCACAGGAAAAAGCTAAAAGAAACACCTGCCTGCCTGCCCGCTTCCTCCTCCTTGCCCGCTGGCTACGAATCCGACTTGAGTCCTGCGCAGATTGTTTGTCGCGCCGAGAAGCTGGCGAGGAAGCTGTAGCTGAGGCCAAAGGACCAGTGCTGTCAATAGCTTATTTCATTAGGCAGGATAGATCCGGGAATGTGGAGTGTAAAAGGTATTGGATATTGGCTTATTTTTTAAAGATTTATTTGTTTTAAAATTTATCCTAAGTAAAAAACTGATTCAGAGCTGACCTTAGTCTGGAACAAAGTTGCTTTAGATAACGTTTTTTATCCAAAAAAAAAATATTACTAAAAGCAGATAAAATCCTTATTCCTATAAATGTGAGAAATATCTTATTTATTCATTTTTTCTTTTTAAAATAATGTTTATAGAAAATAAGTTCACTTTTCTGCTCTGGTTCTCGTCCTACTTGCTCGTCGTATTTACTCGTCATGCTTCGTTTTTTCCTCGTCCTCGTTACTCCGATCTCTTCACTCTTCGTCGTTACTCGTTGTCTGTACTCGTCTTCGTGATCTTCCGCTTCTCGTTATTGTTATCTGGTTAATGGTTGCTTTCTCGTCCTTTTCTGGTCCGCGAAGTAGTTTTTGGCGCTTTTTTGTCTTTTTACTCGTCGTTTTGCCTGCTTGGCTACTCGCTGGTTTCAATGTTTGTTTTCTAGGGTATTCTAGTTAAACCCATAAATTCCAATTATAATTCAAACTAAAAATCTCAAACAATTATGCTATTAAAACCTTTCAAGGTGCTAACCAAAGTTTAAAATTTTCTTTACAAACTCGTTTAAATCCACTCAAAATACAGGATCAAATCTTTAGATTTAAGGACCCTTACATATTTAATAAAATATTCCCATTTCCTCTAAAAATGTAACGCAAAAAGCTCATATTACCAAAGTTGACATACTTTCCGCCTAAAACCCCTCAAACTAAAGGACACAAAATCCATCCAGAATCAGGACGAATTGACAACACTGCCGGGCACTGCCAGGACACCGTCTTGGCGGCATCAAAGAGCAAAATGCCAGGCACAACTCCACGGACTGGGAAGGGGTGAAAAGGGGTCGGGTCGTCGGTTACAGTAGCGCGCCTCAAGTAGCTGCCTTCGTCTCCGCTTTCGTCCTGTTGTTTACACGCTTGTTACGCTAACAAACACACGGGCCATAGCTGTGCTATATATATATAAATATATATAGGGACCAAAAGACCATATAATATATATATATGCGCTTGCCATTGTTGCCGCTGCTCGGTGCTCAAAGGTGGCCACGGTGTCGGCGGGTTAGCCTCAACGTCAACGGCTCGGCATCGGCATCGGCATTGGGAACCATGGTGAAGCCAGGACCGGGACCGGGACAGGGGGTGGCATTTTCCTTACGCTTTGCACTCCTTTGGCTGTTTTCGTGTTGATTGAGATCATGTTACGCAAAGTATAATTGCGTCAAGTTTGTTTTTCTGCCATAACTTTTGTCCAACCGCGCCGAGCGTCGAGCTCTGAGCTCTGAGCAGAAGTGGCCACCCCCAAGGAGGATGGGGTGGCGTATCCTGGGCGTATCCTAACCTAGTGGGTGTTGTTCAAAGGTGCAGTTGATGAGTGTTCATAACGAGGCAAAATCGCTTCATTGTTATACGCTGCTGCTCCCGTGTCGCCTCCTGGCCTCCTCGGGCCTGTCAACTTGTGTGTGTGTGCCTCGCCGCTTGTTTCAGTTTCAGCTTGTTGTTTGTTTGCCAACATGGCGTATGCGCAACGTGCCTTTGTCTCCTTGCCGCTGTGTTTGCATATGTATGCGGCAGAAAGCTCTGCTCCAATTTATGCACGGAAAATGGGTCGTTTTCACGCATTTAGAGGGGGCTGGTCAGGCAGACACTGTTTACCGTTCAAATACTTCAGTTTTTGTGATATTTCAATTAAGTTTCGAGCTGCATTTCCCTCCTAATCGAAACTCGAACTCATAATTCCACTCACAGCTAAGATATGCAATCCCATATGCAAATGCTATTAAAAGCAGCTACGCCAGCACAAGTGCTTACAAGCTCATTGAGCACTTTAACTATTACCACTCTCCGACCCCTTCCTGTCCTGTTTGCTCGCAACAAATAAACACTTATGACGCAGATCGGATCACACACCGTCGTAGCCGTCGTCGTCGCTGTTGGAGGAGCCGTCAGAACCATCGGAGCAGGTTGAGCCGAGGTGCTTACTTAACTGCGCTCCTCCGACTCAGTCTCAATACCAGTCTCCATACAGACACATGCAACAGTTGTCCTATTTGCCATGCCATCCGCCCACTTCCGCTCTCTCTCCCGATGTCCCCCTCTCTCGGGTCGAAGGATATGAAAGCCAACAGTATTTGCTTGGCGCACATCCGTCCTGCCATCCGTGGCACATTGGTTCTAGGATGCCTGCGAAGCTGATTGCAGATATGTTGCAGTGAAGCATGCGTGTTGATATGGAAATATTTTTAATTAAAAACTAGGTCAAAGGCTTCGTAGGAAAATGAGATTTTATTTAGAAGGAGGAAGGAAGGCTATATATTTATTGCATTTTAGTTAGATTTCAATGGAAATAAGTCCGTGCAGATTGATTTTCCCTAAGAGAACTTCTTTATAAATAAAAAATATAGAGACAAGTTTTTGAATCTCTTTTTTACATTTTTTCACACACTGATTAAGGTAGCTGTCTTCCAAATGAAGATGTTCTTTTAACAGTATTATGTCCGTTGTAAGAAGGTGTCCGCTTCAGGGAGTTGTCCGCACTAAGAAGAAGATATGTTAGTTAAAGTCTCGGCCAGAGAGAATCCCTATTATCTATGCTGTCCTCCTGAAGGAATGTTATGTCCGTTGTTAGAGAGAGGGTTTGTCCGCTCTAAGAAAAAGATATTAAAGTCAAAGACTCGGTCAGAGAATATCCCTCTTAAGTTTGCCTAAGGTAGCTGCCCTCTTAAGTTAGTGTTATGTCCGTTGTAAAGAGTTGTCCGCTTTAAGGATTTGTCCGCTCTTAGAACTAGTCCGCTCTAAGAGAAAGATCTGTTCGTCAAAGTCCCGACCTGAGAGTATGATGTCTGTTTAAGGTAGCTGTCCTCTTAAGGGAGTGTTATGTCCGTTGTAAGTAGTTGTCCGCTTTAAGGAGTTGTCCGCTTAAAGGGCTTGTCCGCTCTAAGAGAAAAATATTTAAGTCAAAGACTCGGTCAGATATCCCTCTTATGTTTATCTAAGGTAGCCTCCCTCTTAAGGGATTGTTATGTCCCTTGTAAAGAGTTTTTTGCTGTAAGGAGTTGTCCACCTTAAGGTGTTGTCCGCTCTAAGGAGTTGCCCGCTTCAAGGACTTCCCCGCTCTAAGAGTAAAATCCGTTCGTCAAAGCCGCTGCCAGAGAGTAACCCTATGATAATGCAGCCTGTCAAATGAGGATTCCGTCGCTGTCAGTGCACTGTGCCCCCGAGGCGTTGCAAGGCGATGTGGTGTAATGTGGTATGTGTGGTGGCAGGGATGAGAGCGAGGTGGGGGGTCACGGGAAAGGGTAAAGGATGCGGCAACAACCCAGGCGCTGTTGCTGTTGCTGTTGCTTGTCAACGCTACGCTACATTAGGAAAGCGAATGAAACGGAAACGAACGGGCGATAAGTGTTGTCTACGTGTCTGCAGCTCGCACTTCCACTTCCACATCCGTTTCCCCAGGACTCCGAAGGAGCAGGGGAAATTGAGGAAATTGCTGGCAAGCGTTTGCCGGGGCGAGGGATGTGTCCATAATGCTCACAGCCCGGCTTGCGCAATGCCCTGGAAAGGCTTGCTAAATAAGTGTCGTGTGTCTTCATTTGTCGCCGTTGATATTGATGTCCTGGAGTATGTTGTGTGTGCACAATCAACTCGAATTAAATTCAATAACATAACTCAATCATGGCTGGGTCCCCGAAAAGCAGAAACCCGGGCGCTCTAAAAATAAATTAAAGTTCAATTCCGACCTCTGTCCGGTTGTCAGGCTCTGTGTCCGTCCTTCGGCCATTGCTTATCAATGGCGAGTCGTGTGGGCTGTCATTATTGTTGCTTCTGTTGTTGTTACGGCCATCCATTGTGTTTTTTATTTGTTGTCTTTGGCTGAGCAACAATTCAACTAACAGCGCCAGCAATTATTTATATTATTAAATCCTCTTGAGTGTTTTTTCTGGCGTCCGTCCTTCCGTTGCCTCCACTCCTTGGGCTATTGTTGTTTCCGTTTCTAGCCGCGCGCTGTTGTCTTGGCAGTTTTGATATTTGTCCGCCTCGGCCTCGGCTACGGTTACTTGTTACTCTTATGTCATGGCCCGTGTGCTCCCGTCTGACCCATTTCTCCGCAGCTTACTCCCTCGAAAAATAGAAAAACAGAAACCAATATGTTTTCGCTTTTTATTTCTGTCAGCTAAATACCATTTTGTCGAATGGTAATCATGATAGCCGCCCCATCAGCCCTATGTTTGATGAGGGTTTTCTCGTGGCCTCAGACATGAATTTTTTGGCAGCTTTAAAGCCAGGAGAGAATGAAAGTGTTTAGGTTTTCCTAGATTGCTTCTCGTTGTGCTCGTTTTTAAGTGGTTTTGACACTTACGAGGCAGCTGGAGAGGGCAGACATGAATCACTTAGTTAGAGGTTTTAGAATGATGAACACAGAGTCTGGATTGAGTTACAGAATGAGTCTTTAAGGCCCCAGGATATAAAGAAAGATGTAGTTAACTTGCTTCATAATTATGAGATTAATTTCCTTTGATATCTGCCTGATTTTCATGAAATTCCACACTAATATCACATCAAAACCCTAAAAATAAAGAAAATTTTGGTATCAGAAACTAAGTAATTTACTTGCTTTCTAAAAGTCATAATTAAAGGTTCAATTTCTCTCTGAAGAAGTAGAAATTCCACACTCGCAATGCCCTATAATCCCACCAAGACCCCAAGCCTGAACCCATCACCCTTCAATCCCCTGCCCAATGCCCTTCCAAACCTGACAATTGACTGAGCCAAGTGAATCTGGCAGGCAGGCAGACATCCTGGCCTCTCGTCCAGCATTCGCGTGACAATTGCCTGGAACATAACCCTCCAACCTAACCCTTTTTTTCTCTTCCTTATTCGCAGATTCTTCTACCTGTACCACTTCGCGTTCTATGCGTATCACTACCGCTTCAGTGGACAGTACAGGACGCTGGCCCTGCTCTCCTCGTACCTCTTCACCCAGGTGAGTGTGTGGTTGGTCTTATGGCCATGGCGTAACCATGGCGAATAATGAATGCGTTATGCAACGGCGGCGAGGCTGCGACAATGATGGAAACGAACTCCGGCCATGTTTACGCCTGTCAACTGCATGACAAATTGCCATTCTGCTGGCTGCTCCGATCCGCCGCCATTTCCATTGCCATTGTGGCATTGTTTCCTAGCCGGGACCAGGCGAGAGAGACTCACGTGCAGACCGGGAGCCGGCTCACGTGCCCGGCCAACCCGTGGCATAACCTCTCATCCTCTGATGCCTTCTCCCATATATCTGTCTGAACTCTGCTTCTCTTTTTTCTGCAGCACTCGATGGTGTTCTTCTTTCATCGCTACGAACTGCCAGCCATCATGGCCCAGCACCAGGTCTTCGTCATCACACGCAACCAGGGGGCAGCAGCAGCAGCAGCGGCTGCAGCGCGGGGCGGGGCAGCGCCGGCTGCCGGAGGACCAGCTCCAGGTGCTGCAGCACCGGGGGAACCAGGAGCGGCAGCACCCGTCGTTGGCCAGCAGGCGGCCATGCAACGTGCCCGCCTCATCGTGACCCGACTCTTCAGCCAACTGGCAGCACAGCGCCAGCAGCAGCGACAGCAACAGCAACAGCAGCCGGAACCGCAGCAGCAGCAGCAGCGTGCACCTGGACCCACTTACGCCGTGGGCGTGGCCTTGGCCAACCTGAGACGTCTGCCCGTGGTGGGACAGTGGCTGCAGGGCCGCGAGCAGTTCGCCACTGTGCGTCGCGTCTTCCTGGGACACGGCGGCAACGGGCGGCTGATGCAGGTCCATCTGCAGCGCATCAATGTGGCCGACGTGCAGGATATCCAAGGCTTGCGCAATCACATAACTGCGGCCATGGCGGCAGCCGCAACGGGAGCGGGAGTCGGAACAGGAGCCGGAGCAGGCCAGCGGGTAGAGCAGGCCCGGTCTGATGAACCCAACGGCGCCAGTGGCGATGCCACAGCAATAGGATCATCGCCAGCAGCATCAGCCGGGGCAGCAGGTGAGCTTTGGCGACATTCCTGGCCTTAATTGAGTGGGGCCGGCACACTTCATTGCCTTTCACATTGAGAGGGCTTAAGCTCTTAACTTTTGCGGCCACCATTTGCATACCCTTTCCGGGGGCGTAAGGCCTTGATTTAGTGGATAAATTTAAGGGGTAAAGGATTGAATTAATAGGATTTTTATATAAAATTTGAAGATATTTGCCTAATTCTTGAGCTCAGGAAAATGTTATCCCCTAGAAATTGCGTTATCTTCTTAAAACCTTTGAAATATAAGGTCACACTGCAAGGTGCTGCATTCCGTGAGGTTGAGCTTAACCTGTAATGCAGCTTTAAGCCTTTCTATAGGGATTTTCTCTTTAAACAAAGACTGATAACTCTAAAAGTTTAATCTCTCCGTTGTATTAAAAGGATAGAAGTGAACGGACTTCTTTTTCATATGAATTTATCTAATAATAAATTAATTTTGCTTTATTTATGAGCTCAGAGAATTGCTGTTAAAATTTATGCCCGAAAAAATTCAATTATCTTTAAAAAACCTTATGAAACATAAAGTAACATTATTATCTTAACTGAACCTTTGAAATATATGGTCACACTGCACAGTGCCGCATTCCGTGAGGCTGAGCTTCAGTTTCAATGCAGTTTTCAGGCTTTCAGTAGGGATTTTCTCTTAAAAAAAAGACTGACAACTGTACAAGTTAACTCTCCTCTTAGGAAGTATATTAGAACATCCAAACTTCGCATTGGTCTGGCCACTTGAATTTTTATCCCGTTGGCGAAGCAGATTTCGTTGCCATGAAGTCCTCCTCCTCCTGTTTTTTTGGCTCTGTGTATATGTGTGTGAAATCGCTTGGAAGATAAATTCAAATTTGAATTCCACTCGACAAACGGGGGCCAATCCCCTTGGCCGCCGTGTGTGAGTTGGTAACAACCAAACAAGCAATACAAATAACAGATTCAGTGGCAATAAATGCCAGCAAGAGCTCTGCAGGATGGGGGGAAGAAGAACAGGATGTGGATGGGGTAGGGAGCCCCAAGGAAGCCCTCAATTTTCGGAGAGAAGAACATTCAATAGCCGAGGACCCAAAGCTGTTCCTTACGGCTGTCTGTGTCTGTCTGTCGGTCTGTCTGTGTACAATAATCGTAATATGCATGAAATTATTTCTCAATTCGCAGGAAAATATTCACTGTAAATGTTTCGCTTGTCATTTCCTGTTTTATTTTCACTCTGCCTTCGAAATTCCCTGCATATTTCAGATGTCGAAACAAATCAGGGACGCAAGCAGCCGACAACGGGCATAAATGATGCAGCAGCAGCAGGAGGAGGAGCAGCTAAGGGAGCGGAAGCAGCTCAAGACAAGTCCGGTCAGAAGGAGCTGGAAATGGAGCTGAAGCTAGAGCTCAAGGTGGAGCCCAAGCCCAGGCAGGAAAGGGAGGCTGGCGTGTCCAAGACGCTGGAAAATCCAAATTCCGTTGCGGCGGATATTATAAATATGTCGGATAAAACTACGGGTGCAGCAGGAGGAGTAACCCTGATCCACACCCACGCCCATGTCCATCATGGCCAGCCAAAGGCGAGGCAATTAGAAAATAATTTGCCAGAGTTCCTGAAAGCATCATCAGGTGAAAAGCAAAGCTGCCCACTGCCTCTGCCAGAGCACAGCATTATTATGAATGACCAGCAGCGGCGGCAGGAAAACAAACAGGACGAGGACGAGGCCGAGAACGCGACGGCGGCAACAACATCAGCAGCTGCCATGTCAAAACAATCCTCGGTGCCCGGAACAGCTGAGGTAGGAGCAATAGCTACAGCAGCCGGGCCAATGATGGATGACAGGCAAACAGTTGATTTTATAGAAGGCGACAGCCCAACGTCGGCAGCAAATTGCCAACTCAATGTTGGCACAAACCACAAGGCAGGAGCAGGAGCAGGAGCACAGCAGCTAATGAAAACTTCACAACATACATCAAGCCAAGTGACAACAGCAGCAGCAGCAGAAGCAGCAACAGAATAAGCTTAGGCATTAGTGGCCAGGCCCCCGACCCGAAAGTGAACCCAATCCAAACCCAAAACAAGCTCCCATGGAATCCCGAACAAAAAAAAAACGAAAGCAAAAGCCACATAGCAAGATGTTATACATGAAAGAGCTAGTAAATTTTTAGATAATTCGTCTGGTGTACTTATGTCCGGAGATCAGCCACAGCTCGACGCACCGCCCCGCTCAGGTCCGAAATTGTGTGTGTGTGTGTAAGTCTGGATGGGATTGGGGGAGTGAATGGATGGATGGATGTATGTATGGATGGGTGATGAGTCGGGAACGTGTTTTAAGCACGGACTGAAAGGAGCGCGTAGTTGACCTGCTTGCACTTGCGGGCAGCGTCAGGATATATATTAATAATAATGTTGCTCGCCTTTTTAATTAGCCAAATACGTGAGAAGCCGCAACACATGTACGGATACAGATACGGATACGGACTCGGACTTGGATACGGATATATACATACATAAAACACAAACATGCACACCGCAAGCTAGTCGCTTTTTAAACTTAACTTTACTCGTTTTTTCCCCATCTTTTGTTTGCCTATTCTTTTTTTATTTTATTGAGAAAAATGCGTTGGAAATTTTTAATTAACTTTCGAGCTGCCTTTTTGCCCGGACCCAACTCCAACCCGGACGGACAAACAGCCGGGAGCTCTTCCGGCCGATAACCATGCCGATGCTGCGCCGCCTGTGCCGCCTGCTCCCCTTTGGCTAAGCGCTTTTTACCATTAACTTTATGAAATGCCATTTGTCAATTGTAATATATAATTTTCGAAGGACTTTTCATATAAAAAAATGTCATGCAAAAACACCCACAAAGGAAACACTGTGAATATTCATGAATAAATATCGTTGAATGTTTGTAAAAAAAACTGAGCAATATCCACTATTGACCTCCGCATGGAGTCAAAGCTAAAGGAAATGTTCATTAATCGTTGGTTTTCGTTTATTTTTATGCTAAGTACACTGTGTTTGGTCTCTGAGATAGTGCGAGTGTCTACAACATGTTTCTAGGACTAATCTGAATAAGCAATGAATGCCCGAGATGTCGGTTTATAATTCTTAACTTTACACCCGAAACTTATACTAGTAGCTATGACTATTTGCTATTGCTAAACTACAACAAAAAAACAATGTTATTTCTAACTAACTGTGTATAAAAATAAATATACGACACAAATCAATGTCCGTCGTGTTGTAATAATTGATGTTGTTGGGGGGATGATGGAACCAGGCCAGCTGGACGGAAAAATGGTTAAGTTATTTGCATAAATGTTAATGGCCCTGGCTGGCAATTTAATTTTTGACTGGAACACCAACAATTATGCCCTCCTTCTGAAATTGAGGCTTGATTTGCATATTTCCGCCTTATAAACTAACCGAGCGAAACCAATTCGCTGTTCGGGGTTGTCAGTGCTGATAGATATTGCTCGGATATAGATTTTAATGGAGGCAGAGCTGAGAGTTGAATGTGAATTAAAGGAAGAGCTTTCCTAATGGGTGTATTTTAAGCTTGAACTTTAATTGAGGGCCTAAAATAATGGTTCAGAACATTTTTAAATTATTTAATTTAGTGTTTTTCTGTATTTTTTAACTTTTTCCCATCAGTGCTGCCACAGAAATTGCTGTGGCTTTAAAATCCCTTCAAAAATCCGAACAAAAACATGCTTCAACATGTTATAAGATATTTCGTTGCATACTTTTCGGCGAAAATTTAATAGACATGGCCATTATAAAAACCAAGGAAGCTAAGCTATAAAATATATATTTAATGTAAGATTAAACATTTTTTTATGTTTCAACCAAATTTTTTGCATAATTTTTCTGTTAAATGTATTTTATTCAACTTTTTCCCATCAGGGCTGCCACAGAAATTGCTGTGGCCTTAAAATCACTTCAATTGCAGCACATAAGTATGCCACAAAATGTTGCTACATATTTCATTGCATACCTTTAGGCGCAAATGTAATTGAATTTAATTGTGTATTGATTTCTGTGTCAGAAAGTTTAAACATTTCATAAAAATAAAGGAAAAATAACAATAAAATGTTTAATGTGAGACTATAAGGCATTTTTTTTAGGTTTCAAACGAATTTTTTCGACATCTTGTTGCATACTTTTAGACACAAATGTAATTGAAATGTAAAGTATGTGGATTTCTCCAACAGAAAAATATGGAAACGGAATTTAAAAATAATGTAAGATTAAGTTTATACTAATTCAATGATATAAATCCCTATTTCTTTATTCTAGCCTTTTTAATTTTCTAAATAATAACAAAGAGTATTGAAAATCTTTGCTGGAATATCCTTGATACATTCCAGTGCCATCATCATCATTATTGATGGCTATAGGTATGTTTTTTTCCTTCACCCAAAAGTTTGCCGCAAAAATATGTAAATAAAACAATGCAAATTTGGAGAGTAGCGACTCCTGATGCTCCTGTTCCTCCCGCTGCTGCTACTCCTTATGCTCCTGCTGCTGCTGCTCCTCCTGATGATGCTCCTGCCCCTGTAGCAACTTGTCCTGTCAGTGCGCATTTCTTCCAGCTCGCTGATGTGAGCACGCCAAGTAACTTACAATAATAAACAGCGGGTCGTCGTCGTCGCCGTCGTATGTTCCGTGTTGAGCGACTTACAGACAGGAGCGGGGACATCCATCGCCTCGCCAGGACGATGACGGAGTGGAAGGTGTTCCGGGCCAGACAGCCCGTGACAGCCGGAGCATTCCGGCGAGATCCCATCAAGAGATGCCAATGGTAGTCGGGGAGGATATACATATTTATTATGTCGCAAGTACTCGACGACTGCCTATATGAGCAACGTGAGCTTCCTTTGATTAACATCTTTATCAATATTTTCTTATTATTTGCTCATTTCATCAAGAAGAGGAGGAGCAGGAGCGGGGGCTAAGGCAACTTTTCAATAAAAGAAGAAGCTACTGGCAACTGACAGCAAGGGGAAAAAAAAGAAAATAAACAAATCATTTGCATCTCATTAATGCAAATCACACGCACACACATAGCTCTACCTCCCACCCCCTCTTTCTGTTTTAAAAGGCTTGTCAAGACCCATCCGACCCCGCGGAGGAATCTCTTCCACGCTTAAAGCCCAACACACTCCGGGGAAACCCCCCCCAAGGATGCTGTTAATCAGAAGTCAAACAAAGTGGTGCCTACTTTCGAGCTCTGATTACAAGCAAAACATTTTAATTGGCTCTTTATATGTTTCCCCAGCAAACATGGCTCAAAGGCAAACACATAAAGGCTTGAGCCCCCCGAAACACCCCACGCATGTGAATGATATGTTTGTTATTTTCGGGGGAAGAGCCCGCGGGGCGCGTTGAAATATCCGGAAATCGTAATTGAAATTGCATAAATACAATAAACAGAAAACTACAGGGCACAGTTCAAAGTAATATTTTTGTTCCTCTTAAAAGAGCGAATTCCTTTGAAGGGCTCATACTTTATATGTATATGGAATGGAATTTATTTTTTTAAATTTCTTAAAATACTATTCAATGGACCTGCTGCACGCGTGTGCCAGGGGCAAAGGCTTAAGGAATTCAAGAGAGAAGTATATGTATGTTTACAAAGGACTCAATCACTGTGAAATAGTGGGGCGTCTTTTTTGTATTGTAAACTTATTTTTCAGTCAAATAACAATTCAGGACAATTCGAGGTATTGGAAACTTTATTGTTAGCCTGAATTTTAATATTTACTTCACATACGAACGGCTTTAATATTTTAATTAGTCCTGAAACCTTGAAATTCTAATGAAATTATTTATTAAAAATATTTATACGTATTAATCTTACCAATTCCATGAACAGTTTTTTGTTTTAAGTCTTGTCATAGTGAAATTACCCCGTTTTTTATATTTTGAAGCTATAAGACATATTAATTATAATAAAAATAATAAAAGTAATACAAATAATAAAGCTACAAAAATAAGTGCTTGAATAACGACAATATAATTATGCATGGGCGTTAAGCACTTTATTGTTATATTGTCCTTGGCTTAACTGTGAGACACCCAGTACCTTAAGCTTTATTTATTAACTTAAAAGACAGATGGACAAGACTAATTTACATACTCTAATTATGGTCCTAATTACAAGGATAATCCAGATATAAAATCTTAAATATAACATGGCGGCATGCACAAGAAAATGTTTCTAGGCAAAAAATATAGCTAGAATAATAATGAGCATAGCCCAAAATTTTCAACTACCATAGCGCTACTTTATTGTTTAATAACTTCCATATTTGTCAACCAATTTTACTTAAATTTTAATACCACTTCCCAAATAAATCAAATAAAATCTACTTATTTGCTTTACTTTCTAAAACACTCACTTTTTTATCTATTAAAGGTTACATTTGTCATAAAGGCAACATTCAAACTTAAAAAATAACTAAAACAAATCCCAGGCAAGCACTTTTAATTGATAAGTTAATTTTTATAACCAGGTCAAGCTTACCTTTTCCCTAAGACACACTTTATGGGATGACTTTCTTTCCAGTTAATTCAAGTCGTTACTGCAGCTGTGATTTTACAGCTGCCACACTTTCGATTTCCGTTTCCGTTTTGATTGCTGAACGAATCTCGCTGAACTACGTGTATTCTCAAGCAATAACATTTCGGATATCAGGTTATAGCTACGAGCATACACGTGGCCATTGGAGATTGCTTACATGCCGGAATAATCCGGGGATTCCGGGGATTTTGGGGAGCACTTTCACTCTGCCCGCAATCCGATATTCCATTTAATTTTCATCTACTTACCCAGCGGAGCTTGAGAGAGCTCCTTTTCTGCGCCTAATAATGCCCGAGCCGCAGAATTAATTGCACTATAATTTGTAATTAAGTTGGCTCGGTGGCAAACACGAAACTATGCGAGCTGGAATGCTGGCGGGGAGAGGAAAGGAAAGGGTTCTTTAGCTGGCTAATAAAACCGAAGGAGCCGGGAGCTCCGCTGGTGTCCTCCATAACTGTACATGTAACTACGTTGTTTCACCGTAATTAATTAATTACATTACACAAACTTGCTGTCATCGCTGGGCGCTTGCTCTCTCTTTTTTTTTTTTGTTGCAACTGCAGGAACCGGAAACCACCCCCAAGGAAGGTAGAAAAAGGGCAAAGAAAAGGCCACAAACGAGCATCACTTTCAATGAAATTACATAGCTTGTTTCGCAATCGTTCCTCCCTCGGCACCTTCGGCAATTATTTTGCAATTTGGTGGCAGGCAAAGCCAATCAACTACTTTGGCAACTTTAGAGGAAAATGCAAAATGTAAATAAAATTAAGTCGCCCAACGCGCAACGTAAAACTTCATAAAAATGCATTAAAAGTTCTGCGGCAGCGCAGGTAAAAGTTGAGTTAATAAGCTGACAGCCGCCGACGCCAACGCCGACGGAGCTTATAACATTATTCACCATTTAAGTCTAATATTACACATTTTTCCGGCTTTAATTGCGAGGGGATAGGGGGATTTAGGGAGGAGGGAGGAGGGCGAGGGAATGCGTAGGAAAACGGAAAAATCAACAAATATCAAATTTGTTCTCCGTTGCCGCGGGCCAATGGTTCTGTGATGTTGCTCCCGCTGTCTTCGTTGTGTTGCTCCTTGTTGTGCCAGAAAAACAGACAGAGGATGCCAGGAGCCAGGAGCACACACTCGCAGTGGGTTGGAGAAATAAATCGCGCATAATACCGCATACCAGAGCAACAGCACGAAGTATTTGCACTGCGTGACAAACAATTTGTGCCAACATTGACAGCGGCGCATCCTTCCTGCCAGCCTGGCTCCTCTTCTCCTCCTTGGACTGCAAGTGGACCCTCGCCGCCTTATTCTTCTGCCGCTCCCTCTCGCTCCCTTGTATAAATAAAAATATTTTCATTCCGTTTCCATTTCTTCCCAGCCAGTGTTAATTGAAAAATCATTTGCTGAACTTAATTAAGCGCAGCTCCCGCCCGGGAAGTATGCACTTTCTCTCTGCCATATTTTTTGTGTGTGATTTGGAATTTGTAATCAAATTACCAGCTGGACAGCTACCAGGACATTTCATTAGAAGGACACATGTTAATCATATGCAGTGGTGGCCCCATCGATCCCGGGATAGATGGAAAACAGCAGCACGCATACAGGCCGCTGCTAATGTGACACATGATTTCATTCCAAATTTATTTATGCAAACAGAAAATTGTTGCCACAACAATAACGGGAAAATAGCGAATGGCGACTGCGAGTAGCGAATTTCCAATAACAAAAAAAAAATGGAGAAGGCGGGCAAAGTAAACAAAGTATGCAAAAAAGGCAGAAAAGAAAGAAAGGAACTTTGATTTTGTTTGGTTTTCGGGGTTGGAAAATGGAAAATGCGTATGTACACGCATGTCAAGGGTGTTCAGAGTGAATTTTTTAGCATTTCCTATAAATATTTTCAATAGTTTCGTCCTTTGATTGCCCTTATAGAGGACCCACTCAAGTTGATGTGCATTCTTTTTTAAATGGAAATCACAGACACCCTTTAGTGAGATTTTAAACTTAATCCCTTTGTCTGCAACTGTCGGAGGGCGTTTGTTAATTAAAACTCCATTCAAAGCTACGTCAGACCCCTGGCCCCGCCTCCTTTGGCACTATCCTTTCAATGTTATCTTTGTCCGCCTTCCTGTTGTGACGTTTTTCCTGCGTTTTTCCTACGGTTTTTTTCGCTGCTTTTTTGGCTGTAGCCCGAGCAAATGAATAATTTGTTGACACTTTGCACCCACTTAATCAAGAGTTTGTTCTTCCAGCTCTCGTCGCCGACTCTTTTTTAATTACCAGAGATGTCAGCGAAACTGAAACTGAAACTGAAGCCGAACCCGAAGACCGACAACAAGTGTAAGCAAATTAAGCTCCTTCCTCTGCCGCCACGGACGCCGCCGCCTGTCAATTTCTGTGAGTGGCAAGGCTAACGAAGTGCCAAAAGGACTCACTCGCATGTGAATGGACTACGGGCTTTGTTTAATTAGTTTCAGTCATAAATGGTTAGTAAATACACCCACGAGGCGACCAGGAACTTATCAGTCAGGGAGCAGGTGTGGCCCACTAAGCCCCGGCATCGCCCAGGATACGAAAGCATTAATATACGCTCTACGCTCCAATAAGTAAATATAATTGATGTTTAAAAAGTCTGCTTTCAAAGTTACGATAAGTATGTGCTAACAATATAGAGCCGCAGGCGATATACTACATACTTTTGCCATAAGTCCGGCAGCTGGGACATTACCCATGGACCAGGATGAGGAGGCATGGGGAGCTGGACCTACCCCGGAGTAGCTCATGTTTCGCCGCTCCCTTTGTGCGTAAGTCAAACATTAATTGGCACTTAAAGGCATTTAATGTTACGCGCTGTGCCCTCCGACTTTACTTTTGCCTTTTTGAAACATTTTTGATGTTTTCACATGTCACTGAAAGTTGAAAAAAGTAACTATCGATGGCTTTATAGATATTGATATTGCTATAGATGGCCATATATATGGCTATACATTTATAAGCCATAATCTCTGACGGATACTTACCCGGAGCGGCGCCTCGGACTTACTTACTTCGCCTTCCGGGGCGGGGATTTGGCCGGATTAAGCATACGCAGCGTGGCCACCATCCTAGAGTCCCTGGGTCTTGTATGGAAATAAATGTCTAGCTGTCGACGAGAAAAGTTGTGAAAAGATTGCAGATCCCGAAATGCGAGGTTAATTGGGAATGCCAATTTTTGGGGAATTATTACACGCCGAGGGGCTGGCATTTAATTGAGTTTTATTGTATTTTCCCTCTAATTCAATTTGGTTATTTTGTTACTAATGATTTAATCAGATTATGGAATTGGCGAAACTTTTTCATATATTAAATACAAGTATTTGATTTTCATTTTAATTTATCAAAAGAGCTTGAGGTTCTTTATATTTTGCCGAGTTTTTCCTTGAATATGTATTTAAAGTTTTTATTAAAGTGGCGAAGGCTTAAGAATTTATAACAAGATGCCTGGCCATCGAAGGTGAAACTTTTAATTGTTACTAAGCTGCCTAGGAGGCTTTAATTAAAAGAGCAAAAAGCACAAAATGCTACAGAATTTATGTTTAAGTGGCTTTGTGAAGGATTTTTGTATTTTAAAACTTTTAAATGTTATTAAGAATACATTCATTTAATTAAAACAAAAAGCAACATAAAAGTGCAAGCTGAACATAGTTTAAGAGTTGCCAGACTGTGACCAAAATACTTTAAGGGATTTGGTTTGTAGATGCATATGGGCACACTATACAGGAAGTTTAACGAAGCAAGACAAGCGATCGTGCTTATGAATTAAATAATGAAAGAAAACTTTAGATATTCACAAAGGAAAAAGATTCAAAAAATTAAAGTGCATTTTTGATAAATATTTAAAATATTTCTTACAAGAAAGTAACCATTTCAAGCTTATTTAAAGTGCTTAAAATACTTAATTCTTCAAACTCCTATTTCAAGTGGCTGTTTTTACCTAAAACCTAAAGCCAGTCTCAATTTTCCGTCACGTAAGACCGATTCCTATCACTTACCATCAGTTCAATTGCAAATTATGGATCCATCGTAGACAATTTCCTCGCTTTTTATAGCTGCAAGGAATCTAGCCCTTCCTGGCTGGCTGCTCAAATATTTAAATTTGAGACCATTAAGGCTAAGCTGTATTTTGGGATTAGATTCGACTCGTCCTCGTTTCCTGGCCCCCATCCCGGCCCCGCCTATGTGATACTGCATACATATATGTAAGCCCGGGCAGGGATGTGTGTTTGCTGTCTGTGGCATAAGCCGAGAGGTAAATAATTTCCCTCTTTTTATTGCCCTGCAGTCAGCATAAAAAGTCAATATCTGCTGCAGTTTGCCAGCTCCAGCTCCTGCTCCTGGCTATGTCCTTGCCATCCGGCTGCATATGAGCTGGTCATAAATTTCCGAGACTGCCACTGCTGCACCCAGTAACTGGCTGCTCGAACACCTTCTCCGGCTGCGGCTCCTCCTCCTCTCAGTTTGGTGGCTCCATTCATTGCCTGCGCTTGCCTGTTTGTTTAGCGCAATTAATGAGGCCGACGAGGCCCGGCCGTCGCTTGGGTTATCATCAACAGGTGTTGGCTTTCAATTCCTTGTTTATGGCTTTATCTGTCACTAAACCAACACCCCCTGTCGCGTCCGCGGCCCTGTGTGTGTGCTTGGCTGGTGTTTTTAATTTAAACGAAATTAAATTCGACCATAACCCATGTCTCAGGGACAAAGAGAGCAGTCCTTCGGAGCACTGTGCCTGTGGCGCTCCGGGAGGACATTAATTAAAGTTGACGTTTAGGTGTTAGCACTGCCAGTCGGCGATATATCACCATGATCAATCACACACGAAGGCCAGTGAGGCAGAGAACGGAGTGAGGCGGAGGACGAGCACGAGACATGACCATGGCAAATTGCTCCTGGCCAGGTTGTCTGCAATTCAATTTGCAGCTTGATTTGTTTGGCTTTTTGGGTTTTCACTCTCACACACAAGCACACTCTACCGAGGACCGAAGACTGAGGACTATCTGTGTCGTAAATTCCCGCTACCATATGCTGGCCTTTGTCGAAACCCAATCCCCCTCTGACACTTCCGCTTCCTGGCGATGCGGGGTGTGATAAGCGGGGCTCTCACATTTAATATTTAATACGATAAAAGCTGTGGCAATAACGAGAGTACTATCTACTTACCCGACCATATGGTGGCCTCCAGATCCGTCGCCCAGCCGGCTTCCTCCGCTTGGCGCTCTCCCAGCCATATGGCTTATGACAGGCGTTGCGTATACGCCACGTTATCACTGGGGAAAAAATGTGTGCGAACTTGGAACTTGGTAACTTTGTCAACTTTTTGGGCAGGAGGAATTAGTCAGCGACTAGACCTCGTTTTAAAGGCAAACACCACCGCTCGTCCTTTGCGCCGGAGGAGCGGAACCAGAACCGTTGGCAGTCAGACTGTGACTGTTATGAAGTTTGATAATTTATCGGGCAGCAAGTCTAGGTAACGCTGGTCGCCCGCCGCTGCCTCGGCCTCTGCCGCTCTGCCGCCGTCGCCTCTGCCGAGGGGTTGCCTGCCGGAGCTCCCCACTTGGTATCTATGGTTACTTGGGCGCGGTGACGGTTCACCAGAAAAGGGATGAAAAGCGTTTTCAGCCTGTTGAGGCTGCTGTCGCTGCCTCAGTCGCTGTCGCAGTCTCTGTCGCTGCTCTGCCTCCATAAAATGGAATCCACAGCGGCAACCAGTTGATGGCAGCCCAGTGGTGGCGGGGGGCCAGCACTTGACCTCCTGCAAGGCGTAAAAAAAGCATAGCCAGAGCCGCCTGCATTTGTTGCAGGCCCGAATGCCACCCACCTGTAACGCACACTCGCTCTGAGTGCTGTGTGTAGTGTGTGTGCGGGTGTGCGTGGTGTCTGTGTGCGTGTGGCGTGTGGCATGTGGATCCCATTCGCCGCTTGTTATTGCCGCCGCCGCTGGGGGCCCACAGGGCGCATGCGCGATGCTAGCCAACAAGTGAAGCAACAAGCAGCAGCAGCAACAGCAGGAAAAAGCAACAGCAACAGCAGAAGCAACCCAGCAGGCAAGGAAAAAGCAGAAGTGGCAGGGAAATTGCAAAAGCAAAAAAGCAAAGCCACATGGGTGCGAGCGAGAAGAGCGGCACTGCGATTGCGAGTGCGAGCAATAATAAATACGGAATATACTCGGGCAGCTGGCGGCGCTTTTTTTTTGCCTCCTCTACATACTAGCAAAGCATAGCTTCTTACTCCCTGCCAAGGCGGAGCGGCGAGAATCTGATGGCAACTGAAGCTGGAGCCAGGAGCCGGGAGCAGGAGCTTGGCTTTGGCTTTGGCTTTGGCTGTGGCTGTGGCTGTGTTCCGAGCTGTTAGAAGCTTTGGTCGCCGCTCGTCTACTTATTATTATGCTTAATTATGCCCTAGTTGGAGGTAGTTTAGGTTTCAAAGGGAGTTTGTCTTTCTTTTTATTAATTATTAACTTTTTGTTAATGGGTCTTAAATATTTTTTAATTGTCTTTAAAAATTTAAAAAGCAATATTACTATAAGAAGATAAATAAAGGAACAACATTTTTATACCCTTGCAGAGGGTATTATAATTTTGCCATGATATTTGCAACGCAGTGAAGGAGGCATCTCAGACCCCATAAAGTATATATATTCTTGATCAGCATCACCAGCCGAGTCGATCTAGCCATGTCCGTCTGTCTGTCTGTCCGTCTGTCTGTCTGTCTGTCCGTCTGTCTGTCCGTCTGTCTGTCTGTCGGTTTCTACGCGAACTAGTCTCTCAGTTTTTGAGCTATCGGGCTGAAATTTTCAGCATAGTCTTATTTCTTTAGCACGCAGTATATATGTCGGAACGGCCGAAATCGGACCACTATATCCTATAGCTGCCATAGGAATGATGGCGAAATTAATGTAAAAAATTTTTTAATTTCTCTGTTTTTCAACGAATTTCTATAAATTTCGAGATATAGTC
>VNJW01006510.1:0-46947 GCA_008042615.1 Drosophila auraria
GCCTACTTATTTATTGTATCTATTTACTTTGAGCCAAAATTTACGAATCTAGCTTATTTAAGTTTTTTTCGTTTTTTGGGGGCGGAAGTGGGCGTGGCCAAATTTTAAAACAAACTTGATCTGCGTGCAACAGATTCCAATGTTGTCACCAAATTTGGTAACTCTAGCTCTTATAGTCTCTGAGATCTGTTGTTTCACACGGACGGACAGACGGACAGACGGACAGACGGACAGACGGACATGGCTAGATCGACTCGGCTAGTGACGCTGATCAAGAATATATATACTTTATAGGGTCGGAGTTTTCTCCTTCTGCCTGTTGCATACATTCTCGGTTGGCACTAACTTATAATACCCTTGTACCCTATGGGTACCGGGTATAAAAAGAAACGATATGGAAAAAAGAAAAAATATGAAAAGTGCCCTTTCAGCGGAGATATACCACTCATTTACAGGCTTTTTATACCCTTGCAGAGGGTATTATAATTTTGCCATGATATTTGCAACGCAGTGAAGAAGGCATCTCCGACCCCATAAAGTATATATATTCTTGATCAGCATCACCAGCCGAGTCGATCTAGCCATGTCCGTCTGTCTGTCTGTCCGTCTGTCTGTCCGTCTGTCTGTCCGTCTGTCTGTCGGTTTCTACGCGAACTAGCCGCTCAGTTTTTTGAGCTATCGGGCTGAAACTTTCAGCATAGTCTTATTTATATGTCGGAACGGCCGAAATATCTTATAGCTGCTATAGAAATGATGGCGAAAATCATGTAAAAACATTTTTAACTTTTTTGTTTTTCAACGTATATCAATCAATTTAGATATAGCAGTTTTTTACGGTTATAGAATTACGGTTTTAATTTCATTAAGATCTGACGACTATATCATATAGCTTCCATAGAAACGATCGGCCGATTTAAATGAAAATGTAAAATTCTACATGCAAAATGTAAAATTCTACATGTAAAATGTAAAACTCTACATGTAAAATGTAAGATTCTATATGTAAGATGTAAAATGTTTACAAACTAAGATATTTTTTCAACTGTAACCAAAATGAATAGATTTTCAATAATCCAATTGCAGACTGCAAGGGTATACAAATTTCGGTTTACCGAAGATATCTTTCTTTCTTGTTTATATATAAAAGTTATTATTATAATTATTATATTATTTTATTTATTCTTTTTCTTTAAATATAACATAATTATTATTATTATTTTATTTTTTGGGATAGATAAACAATCAATTTTAATATTTGATTCTGGCTTAGTGGCTTTTCTTCTCCTTGATAAACATAAAACTTTACTTGACTCTTTCTTTAAATTTTTTTCTTTGATGTTGTCATATTTTAACATTATTTTATATTTATTATATTTTCTTATTAACTATATTTATTTACTTATACTGACTAATTTCCCTTGTATTAAGAGATGATAAATTAAAGAAAACTAACATTCTTAGATTAGAAGAAAAGCTACCTTCGGCAAGTAGATTTCTTACGTTGGCATTTATAGCCGAATTTTTTTGTCAATATATTTCCAATTCAATTGATTTTTGAACATGATCAGCGTGCATATTCTTGAAGAATATAGGGAATGATTTAAGGTAGATAGTTTTTAATTGTAAAAATATAAATAAGATAAATCAACATATTTACAGATCCCAATAAAAAGGGATTTTTTCAGCTACTATACTATTTATCCTTAAACATTTTAAATTCTTTACTTTTCTTCATAATCCAAAATAATTTTAATATGATCTACATACTCAACTTTCTATTAATCGCCTCACCACTAGGCAGTGGCCACCCAAAATGCTTGGAACTGGAGGTTAAGTGGATCCACGGACGGAGTCTGGTATAGAGGCGCCTGGAGCTGGGACGGCATTTTGCTTCGGCAAGTGCTTGTTATGACGTTATGGTTTATGTGCTCGAATCGATGTTATTACTGGCCAAAATTGTTGATGGATAAGTGTGAAATGTGAAGAGCCTGCCAAACCTATACAAGCATGCCGAGCAGCTCAGGCATCAGCACACTCGGGTGAAATTTCGATTGGGAATATTTTGACTTCTGACAGACTATTAGGGGTTTTAGATAGCAAAATAATTAAACTTACCCAAAATGCAAGGAAGAGGATTAAACTTAAGAGCTTGGACTGCATTTAGCTAACTTTACGGAGAAAACAAGGCAGGTGACAGGCAAATAGACGCTTGTAAATGTGTAAATATACTTATTAACCGAACAGATCCGCATTAAAGTTCATTAGAGCACCGGTAAATGAACACTAGTACCTCAGAGTGAACCGTTTACTATTACTTTGTAATAACTCTTCGATTTTCGAGTTCCAACAATCTCCAAATGCTAAAAAGGGGGAAGGGCGTATCAAAAATGTTCCCGAATACATATTTGCCTGAAAGTTTCAATAGTCTGCAAAGGCAAGGCTAAACTACGCTTTGGGGTTTAGTTTCCGCCCTCGAAAAGGGGGCCAAACTACTTTTGATTACTGCTGCAAGTACTATGAAGCCTCACTCACTCGCTCACTCATTGCAGCCGGCTGTGAAGCATAACTTTTGACTCTATTGACTTCCCCCAGCTCCCTCCCGGAGTACAACGAGTCCTCGTTGCAATTCGATAGTTTCGGAAACATGGCTAAAGTAAAGTTTGGGAGGCGGATCGAGTCAAGGGTTCCTTGGCGAAGCGGAGCGCTTGTGTTGCGCATTGATTAAATTTGACTTAAATTGCATTACGCCGGCATGTGTGTGTTAGCTGGAGTGCGGCATCGATTTGGGCGCTTGTGCAATTCTTATGCGCCGAAATTGGATTCTGTTAGGCATTCAGCCTGCCCTGCCTGCCTGCCTGCCACTTGTTGACACTCGGAGAATATTTATTGGCTTAATTGAGTGGCCTGAGCAGGCTGAGGCTGAGGCCGGGGCTGGGGCCTTGTTCCAGTACTCTAATAATTTACGAGCTCTTGCCCCGAAAACGCCAGAAAGTTTTCTATTTTTACAGCCACTCACAGCTCAATTCAATCTTTTCTTCCTTCCTGCCCTAGTGGCGGTGCTTAGTCATCTTCAAACAGCTCAATAATATCCATCCACTCGAGTCATAAAAACCCAGAGAACTTAGTTAAGACCTCGTGTGTGATGCAAGTGCTTCGTAATGCCGCAGCCTCTCGGAGCTGTCATAACTGTGGCTTCTCCCTAGGTTTTGTCACCGCTCGCTGGCAAGTTTTGTCTTCCAGCGGATCCGGCTGACTGCTCCTGCCTGCTCCCTGCCATTGTTATTTTTGTGGCCGCGTAATATGCCACGTGCATTAGGAAATGTTAAAGTGACATAAAAACCAGGACAAGGAAACGGCGCAACAGTCAGCGACAACAATGTGACACCTGTTTTTGTCCGCCATTTTGTCAGGCTTTCTAAGGATGTGTGCCATGTGTGTTTGTGTGTGAGTGAGTGTGCATTTAGTGACATTTATGTGCAGCTCGCCATTTTATTTGCAGTTCAATGCACAGCGAAAATTGCTCACGAAGTGCACCATGACTTGCACTTGCTGCTGCACTGAGAACAAAGAAATGGCATTGAGCTTGCCACTAAACAATATAATAATGCTTAGCTTAAAAGGTAAAAGCTTTGGGGATATATTACTGAGAGTAAGTAAAAGACATTTTATTTTTTAAATAGTCATTTCTGCTTCTGTTTTTATAATTTCGTTTTTAGATAAAACCAAACGATTAGCTTAGCGGGTAGAGTGTCAGCTTGCGACCAACCAAAGCTATTAGAGAGCTAAGAGTTACTTAGGCCTGGCTAAGATTTTTCTAATCAGATTTTATATTTGAATTAAAATCTCCTTAAATTGTTTGTAAAGGCGTACAAATTTCTCTATAAAAAATAACAAAAAGTAAACAGAAAATTTAAATCTCTTGAAGTGTTATAAACCATAAACTTGATTGCAATCCACGATGGTTTTTCTACTTAAGCCAATCCTGTCTAAAAATATATATATTTTTTTTTTTCGCGGTGCTGAGCCTTTGCACTTTGGTTCATCTTCATCGCGTATTCTCTTATTACTTGCTCTCGGTCTCCAGTCTCCAGTCTCCGTCCGCCTGTGATTTTTTACGCGATTGCCGGGTTCGTTTTGTTCCGGAGTTTCATAAAATTTTACAGGTTTTTATTAAAACGCCAAGAGGGCGAGGTCTGTGGTTATTGCGCTTGGCCAACTATTACATGCACTTTTCTCCCGAGCGAGCGCGTAAAGTGTGCTTTCTTAAAGTTCTCTCCTCTTTTTCGCGTTAGCCGACAGCTAGGAAATCGCCATGAAATATACATGGCCAAAGTTTTCCCATTCCGGCGCCGGAATTGGCTAATGAAACATAATCATTATGTAATAATTAGTGGCACGCACTAAGCCACGGCAGCAGGGGAGGGTAATCCTCTGCGTTAGATAAGACGTGGCTGGCAAGGGACTGGTTGGCTCCTCAGCTTCTCCGCTTTTCCGAGACGAAACGAGCACAATCTCGACAAGCTAATAATGCAAACAACTTTTCGGCCGGGGGAGCACCGTGCTCCCTGGGTGTTTATGCTCTTAGCCGGTTGTTATGGCTGCCCATTCGCAGCCGGAACTGGTCAGGCGAGTAATTATCGCAATTGTCGGTCCCCGTTACGCTTTGTTGACCTTTGAGGTGTTAACGGGGCGGAAATTCATTCGTCTTAATGATATTGGGGGGCTCAGAGGGCAATTACCCTAGGAATAGCAATCTTATCGATGTTTTTATAAGAATTTGATATGATTAATACATGTTAATTTATTATGAGGGTAAGCTATGTTTGAGAGCAGAGCGAATGCGTGCTTTAACTTAGTTCTAACACCCTTGAAATGATGGAAAGTTCGCCTGATCGGACTAGAAAGTAACGCAACTTGAAGTCTTAATCTGGTAAAAACCTATAGTATTTTTACTGACTTACATATATGTAATTTCTTATATCTTAAACTATACCTAAAGTGCTTGATATGAATAAACTGTACGGCTATAATTTTTTAACAGTTTTATTTAATAAAACCTTTGATATTTAATTCAATGCTGAAATTCTTATTTCTATCATCCATTGATGAGATCTTCTTTCTTAAAACTAAGTCTAGGCCCATTTTAAATGCCACCTCCCATCCCTGACTTGCCCATCTATACCCAGCGGATGTTCCCCACGACGTATACGTAATATATGCCAAAAGCATCGCGTATACGCAACCGCTGACAGTCATACAATTTGTACAGTTTGTTTTTCCGTCTTTTTTTTTGTTTTTTTCTATAGGTGCAATTTAGTTAATTTAGCACTTGATTAACTTAAACTTTTGAAGCGAGTGGTGCATGAGAGGAGTCCGAAAGCAATTGAAATGCGCATTGAGGCCAGCGGCTGTCGGAAAAACTCAACTGCGAACTGAAGTTCCCTTCGTTTATTTAGTTTTTTCTGCCCGGCTTTTTAACTGGCTGGAACAAGTTTTTTAAACAGCACTGGTGTTTGGTGCCTGTTGTTTGTTGTTAGTTTTGTTGTGGGTGTTGTTTATTTGCGGTCAACAACCAGCTTCAGCGTCATCGAGGGCTGGGCCATGTTTGGTTTTGAGTTAAGGAATCGCTTACGCTTTGCCAGAAGTGAGCCGTGCATTTACCAAACAACAACAAAAAAAAAAAACCCGGAAAGTGTTGAAGATAGAGTGGAAAAGTTTTTTCAGCGCGGAAAAGTTGATTGAGATTGTGGTAAATCGACTGGGAAAGGTAGTTATATTAAGAAGGATTATGTGCTATAACATCGCAGCTTACTTCTGTATTAAATTATGGAGTTGATTTAAAATCTATTGTACTTTAATCATCATTTTCAGTTAAGAATCTACAAAAAAGCACGTAAAAGTGCTATTAATAAAAAGTATGACCTTTGGTTAATATTATATGACAAAATCGTTTTTTGCAGGCATAAAGTTGTTTTTTGTTCAGCTCTTTGTAGGGCAAAAAGGGAAAATAAATATGAAATAAAGTGCATAAAAATGTCGATTTCAGGAACGTAGTTTTTCTTCATACCCCAATTTATTTTATATACATTTTTTTTATATATCAACTCTGTGTTTTGCCTGGAATGTTATGCACAGTTTGGAAATGTTTTGCATTTTTTCACTAAGACGGAGTTTTTCCCATAAACCATGCATGGAATCTGAGCTTAAAGTTTTAATTATTTTTTCTGCTTCAATTTCGGTAGTTTATGGGATTTAGCGGTCGAGCTCAAAACAGCAAAAAATTAATTAAAATTGATTTATAACGAGAGTTGGATTTCACAGGACTTTGCAGAGCAATTAAAGGAAAAATTGAATGAATGCATTATATATTATCGGAAAGTCTTTCTCGGTGTGTGAGTGGTCGCCTTGCCAACTCTGAGCGACCAATTGTTTTTTTCCTGTTCCAAAAAGAGCATCGAAAATAAGAGGATGCCAAGGAACGAGTTTCCGCCAGACTGTGCCAAGTTCCTCTTACATACTCCCTGCACACACAAAGGCCTCTTGAACTCTTTTCAATAATTTTCAAAAGTGTATATATAAACATATAAATAAGGCGACGACACGCCCAGCACTTGGCCCGATACGAGAAAAATGCGAAACAAAATATGTTGAACAAGCGGCAAAGGACTTTTGGCTCTGGCTTTTTGACACAGATATGAAGGGTTGTTGGATTTTCGTGGCGGCAGGAGGCGCAGGGCAGACGCCTTGGATTTGCATTTAGTAATTGAATTTTGTTTTGCAATTTATTTCTGGTTATGCGCATGCCAATACAGTCCAGTGGAAAATATAGACTCATAAGTCTGTTCTCTTAGCAGAAAAAATATTATTTTATTCTTAAAATATGATAGGTTACTAGGTTCTGGTACTGGCTCGGTCTTTAAGATCTTGAGGTTGGTTTGGCTTTGGTGGAGGCATGACAAATAAGGGAATTAAATAATAAAGAAATATTTAAACATTCTTTTAGACAGCTATTTATACTTATTTCTACAGCTGTTTCAAGTTTTTTGGTCTATTAGAAATAATGTTAAAATAAAAAGATATAAGGAAATTGGATATATAGAATATTTCGTCCTCCTGTTAGGTAAAAAGACCTTAGCAGATCATTTAAATTGAATTAACACTTAATATTCGCCCCACTCCTAACTCATTAGGAGACGCAGTCTTGTTGCAGGCTGAAACTCAAGGACTGCACTGGAACCACGTTACCAATTTGTGCTAAGAGCAGTTGCCTTTTATGGTTCATGCTCTTGGCGAGGAGGATATCGAAAGCTGATTTTTACGATAATGTAGATGAAGACTGGCCGTGGGTCAGATCGTTAAAACTGGACAGAGCCGGGCAAGGCCGTGGCGACTACTTTAAACTCCATTAGGTCATATTTACGGCACAACTTCAGCTGCGACGGGATATCCTCGCCCGAGTCGTGGCCAGAAAGTGTTGAAGTTGCCTCTCGCAAGGAGCCAAGGGATAATAAAAAGTTGCCGGCTCTTGCAGCTCATGATAATAAAACGGGTGGCACGTGCTGACTCCAACGGACACGCAGCCTGTTCACGATTCCCTGGTCTCGAGACACTTTTTGCTGGCTGTTGACATTCCACGCCCCTCCTTATACCGCTGCTGCCCTTCCGTTCGCATTTGTGTTTTTTGTCCCTCAAATAGATTTCAAGCAGCCCCGGCTATGTGAGCGTTCCTCGCCTGCAGCAATTTGTTGCTGAATGATGTGTGAAGCACATAAAAATGCAGCAGCGAGTGGCGCGTGTTGGGGTGTCTCCGTGTCCCCGTGTATAAGCTGGGAAAGTAGACAACTGGGAGCAGAAAATACTCAGCTTGATGAACGTGCTGATAGCTGATAGCTGATAATGCAAAGGCGATGCCGATTCCTGTTGACACTTTAAAGCTGACAGAGAGATCGTGCGGGATTAGCTCCACAGTTGCGGAATATAACTCAAGGGGCAACGGAACTGACTGAAGGAAGATAGCATTTATAAATAAAAATTCTTAAAGCATATCAAAATTACATTCAATTTTTTATTTTATTTAAAATATTATAGCTTAAGCTCAGACCTTTATCTGAGCTGGATATCTAAAGGATAAGAAATCAATCCAGCGATTGCAAATATTAAATAGGTTAATATTTGAATTTTAAAAGGCTGAAAAATAATTTGTTTATTTTTTAACAGTGCATATAAATAAAGAAAATCAACGATTTTGAACATATTCATAAATGTGCATAAGAAGAAAGCCTTAGGATATGCAAATTAAAAAAATTTTATGATTGAAAGTCCAAAATCCATTTATTGTTTGTTGCCTATAATAGGTGAAATTGATTTATTTTTAATCAATAAATACGTTATTATAAAAAAAAATAATTTTTATTAAATTTCTTATATTAATAATCTAATATCTATGTTTCAACTATTAAAAGTTGTCTTGATTAAACATTTCAAGGCATACAATATATTTGTAGCTTCCAATGTGTTTCCAATTCCAATCATAGGATAGCGAAAAAATATATATTTATATATATAATATTAAAAACGTATAATAAAATGTTATAAATGTTATGTGCTCTTTATTTGCTGTACGGGAAGTGACAGATTTATTATATCCGGTATCCTATAAGAGCTAGAGTTACCAAATTTGGTGACAAAATTGGAATCTGTTGCACGCAGATCAAGTTGGTTTTTAAATTTAGCTACGCCCACTTCCGCTCCCGAAAATCATAAAAAACGTTATATTAGCTATATGCGTGATTTTCGGCTTAAAGTAAGATAGATAGAATTAATAAGTAGGCAATTGCGGACGTGTTCTGAAAATTTGAGTAAAATCGGATGATAAGCATACAAATTATAAAACAATAAAATTCCTGTGTATGTTGAAGCTACGTACGTATGCTTTCACACTCACGCTCTATCGCACTGCTGAGGAACAATTTTGCGTGTCTGAGCTTAGCTTTTGAGAGAGAGATGTTGAGAGTGCCAATGCGTGTTGCTTGACATGTCCCTAGCAACATTTGTGTTTTTTGGGAGTGGCACAACATGTTCCTAGCAACATTTGTCGCTTTTGAGAGTTGCTCAACATGTTTCTAGCAACATTTGTCTTCATTTGTTAACATTTTCGTTTTTCCATGTTCATGTGCTATTCAATTTCACCCACAATGCTTTGGGTACCGGGTATCTCACAGTCGAACACACTCGACTGTAGCTTTTCCACTTGTTTTCCATGGGTTTGAGTACACTTTATACCTTGAACTAATGACTCTTATGCGAATGCATTTCCATTAAAATTAAATTTATGCCGCAATGAAGCAAATTTCGGCTTTTCAATTAACTGTTGACACTTCTTGCTGGCAAATGCCAAAACAAAAGTTAATTTTATTACAACTTGAAATTTCATATTTGTTGTGCTTGCACTTTCCAATTTCAGTTCGGGCAACTTTTATGCATTTCACTTGCCTACCCGTGCACTGTCTACCTCGGTCACGCCCCCATATTTTGTTTACAACAACTTCAGACCCTGGAAAGGCCCGTGGAAAAGTTTTCCCTTTGCCAGCGTCTTCGTCTTCCTTGACTGCACTTTGCGGGCAGACAGGGCGGATGAATAATTAAATCTTCACGCAGACAGAGCGGAGAAGTTTCGAGAGGAGCACACACATATCCTTGAGCTGCACTTTGTTTACGAGCAAAAATATCCTGAACTGAACTTTGTACTTTTTATCTCAATGCCTTCTTTCTTTCCTCCTCCCTGGGGCTTCCTTTGTCGCTCTGTATATTCTTTTCCCATCATTTCATCATTTGCATTTCTCATTAAGCCCCATCATCCGTGGCTGCGTGTCTGCGTGTCTCTCTCTCTTAATGAGTTGGTTGACATGTTTGCCGAAATAATATTTAATTTTATTATTAACCTTAAGGCAGCACAAGCTTAAGTACCCTGTAGACTGACCTCGCAGGAAGCCTGCCAGGCCAATTAGCTGGAGGAAATCAAAACAAACTCTGCCTTCTTGAAAATCTAACGATATTTGTCCAAGTAATTATAAAGTTTTTCGCAGAAGTCACACAAAAGTTTCGAGTATAAATAGAAAACACTTTGAGGTTCGATAAAATATCTCAGATTTTATTTACTGCCAACGGAGCCGGAGGCATAATTTGGAGCAAACATGATTTCTCGCATTTAATCCCCAACAAAGACATTTAAATTGCAGCTGTCAACTAATTGTTTGATATACTTTTGTGCTCTCCGGGAGTTGTCTGCTTTTGTATGCCAGACAGGCCGCATTGAAAATTTACACAACAAAATATACTTAAGGGCTAAACGATTCGAGAAAGTGGAGGCGGCATGCAAATAAAGCAGAAAGTACCCCTAACAAGATTTTCCCGGACAAAGCGAAGGAGGAAAAGCCGTCTACGTGTTCGGCGTCAAAATGGCCGCGTGTGGAAAGCAAAGGCAAAAAAATAAAAAGGAGGAAAAATATTAAGTCCAAATGCGTCGCCTTTCGTTAATATTAACTTTTCTGCTCAGTTTCTTTTCCTTTTCCCGTTGCAAAGTTTTCCACCAAACTTGGGCGGCCCAAAACAACAAGGCCCCGCCGACCCTCTGACAAAGAGATAACAAAAAGGGGCGGGCATAATAAAAATTTTCTGTTTATTTTGCCAGTCATGCATAAAATATTAAATTATTAGTTATGAACTGTAACAAACCAGCAGAAATTATTATGGAGCGCCGAGGCTCGCTTCGAATTTAAAACTGCAAAACGGGGAGCACAATTTAAGCTGATTATGTTCGGCATTTCGGTGTCAAAATTATGACAATTCGGTTAGAATGCTAATTGAAATTGCTTTCTGTCCAATGGGTTACGAGAGCGTCACCAGTTCGGGGGAATTATGGGTTTGTGGCCGGACCATTGGGTAATTAGATTGTTATCGCGGTCAGCTCGCAATCCCTCAATTCCAGTCACTTTAAAGCGTTCATTGCCGGACAGTATTTCCCGTCCATTTGCCAATTAACTCGTTCCCTGCAACCGGAAAAAAACGTACCGTCCTGGGATCTATTACCCATAACAGGCCCGTAGTCAAGGACGCTGGAGAGTCAGGCTTCTGAGGATGCCTCCTCAAGTTTCCTTTTCGTCGGCCACAGACGTGCGGCCACAAGGAAAACCGCCCGCTTATCTCTGGAGCGTCTTCGGCATGCCGCAAAGGGAAAACGAGGCAGCCGAGGAAAACGAGAGAAGAAAATGAAAAATGACGCCGGGTGAAAACTAAAACTCGGTCCAACTAATGGTATTATAAAAAGTGAAAGAATAGCAGCGGCAGCAGGCAAGGGCGAGAGGCAGGGAACACAATTTGATTAAGTGCCAGAAAGCAGACAGCGACAGTTGTATTTGGACTCGGTCTTATTTGGTCCCCAAAAAAGTCCCGAAATTAACCCCGAAATATCTCACTTCATCGTCAACGAGCTTAGCTTGATTAGGTCGCGAATTTGATTGGGTTTGGCTGGTGTCAAGGCATTTCTGGAATGGCTTCTCTCACGCTCTCGAGGCTGATGGATCAAAAAGACCCCGTCCAGCAGGACAAAATCGAATCGGAGACCAGCGAGAACTAGCAACTAAGAAGGGAGGTTCAAAATTATTGGATTATCATTCCTTTGCGAAATATTTACCTCCGAGCTGTTCCTTGCAAAGGGGGACTCAGCCAATCTCTGATCGTAGAGCGGCTCATAGGCATTGATGGCCACGTGGGCGAGGCAATTCTGGTGGGATTTCTCCACTCTTAGGACTTCTATCTCGTCATCTTGCGTTGGTCCATTCAACCAGAATTGCATGTCCCTTAGCTCTGGTTCCTGAGAGTCATTCTTGTTGGATCTCAGGTGAGCGACCAGCTCGGACTTGTACTTGATCATGTATGCTTTCTCCCCCAACTGGGAAAATACTGGAACACAAAAGGCACTAAGTATCTCGGTTAATTAATAAATCTTCGAAGAGATCAAGTTATTCACCTTTTCAGTGGCTTTTGGAAGTCCTTGTACTGAACAAACGCCATGAAGTTGCTCGCGAAATTCCTCACGGGCAACGAATTTAGTTCCAGGGAAAATACGTAGTAGGTTCTCGCATTCAGGCGGGCCACATTCTTCAGCAGATTCAGCGGATATTGCAATTCTGCTGCCACTGGATTAGAGGCATTTGCATCCATCTCATACGGAGCACCACACCTGAAGCCAAACGGGAGCTTCGCCTCCATTCGGCGCAGGTAAAGGGGCATGTACTCCTGGTGCATTACCAAATGCACGGAGACCCAGCGACCGAAGCCCAGTCCGCAGATCGAGCAGTACTTGAGGTGATGAAAGCTAGTGATAATCCTGCCAATGTCCCCGGGGCCCACGAAGAGGGCCAGGCTAATGGGAGCATTCCAGCGCACGACCAGGCGCTCCAGGTCCCTCAGGTCCATGTAGGTGCCGTGCGTAGTCAGGGTCACACTCTGGTGGCCGTGGGGGCTGCTGCTCGCCCGGATGAAGTCATTGAGGATCCAGTAGTCACCGTTCTGCTGCAGCCGGAACGGAGACTTCTCAAAGTACTCCGCCTGATGGGATCTGGCGGCTTTTCCCAGGCCGTGTAGCCATAAGTAGAAGACCGCGAGCAGCAGAAAGGCGGAAACTGTAAGTTTCCTCAGGAAAATGCGACGCCAATTCATTGAAAGTCTGTTAACTATTAACTGAAGCTTTTAGATTTAAATTGCTAAGACTGCTGTGTACTTTTAAGCTAGAAATTGTCATTTCAAGAGAATATTCATTAAATTTAATCAGCGATTGAAGGAGTCTCTTTTTTTGTTGTATCAAAATACTTAGGAAAGTCTTTTTTAATCAGCGGGAATCACCATTGATTGCTATATAATACCAGTCAGTTATTGGTTATAGGGGCTCAAGTCCCCAAGAAAAAATTGCCTACAAAAAGCTAAACTATATGTCACTACTCACTTTTAAGTCATCGTTAGTGCTTCGCTCAACCTGTGGCAATTTAATGAAATTCTTTTTCGCACACACACTATGTGGCAAGCGATTCGCCGAGCTCGGCATAGTTGCATGCCGCTTTGTCATCATCCCGGCCATAAATCAAGGGCTCACAAGCTTTCCATTAGCCGCCAGTGGCCGCCGCTTGAACGCCTAAATAGCTGGCACAATTTATTTCCAGCGCGTTGAGCTCTCGCTCGGGAAAAGTGCGCTGGTAATTGCCGTTCCACGGTGATTTTAATATCGTCCTGGCCCGGCCTGCAGCTGCACTCGACCGGAGCAGTCCTCCTTCTAATGAGATCAATGCGAGAGGATGTCAGCATAAATTCAGGGAAGCTACGGCTGGCGGAATTTCGGCATAACCTATTAGGCATTCGCTTCGCCAACCCCAAACCGCGTTCCGGCCATTTATGATTAACACTGGGCAAACATGCAAAGCCCGTTGTAAGCGGCGGCTTGTCATTAGAAGGGACACCCCCTGGATGTAAGGGAAGTCCTGTCGGAGGCTCTTTCGCAGGCTTTCCCGGTCTGCCTGTCTAGCGAACATTTGTCATTTCTGCCACTGACAAGCCGACCCCTGCACATTGGCAAATAGTTGGCCCATTTCTTTTGCGCCTCGTTATGGCCGCCGTTGTAGGTGTGAAATTATAAATTGTGGGGAATTTATGGGGCTATTTTGAAATGTTACCACCAACGCAGTGCAGCGCAGGTGGCATGCCTTGGCTTCCTGCAGATGTTTCTGTTAGTTTTAGAAGTTGAGCTTAAGCCCACAGATTAATCAAAGATAAAGTCTTTAACGTAAGACATTTGTTGTGCGATTTTTTTTTTAAATAAATATTTTGACAACAGAATATTATTAAGCACACACCTCAGGGGAAAAGAAAAACGAGTCTGGGAAACTTAGGTCGAAAAGAATAATAAATCTGCTGGGACATATAGAAAATGAAGATCAAATAGCATAATTATAATTATAAATTCCTGCAACTTACAGTGAATAATAGTGCTTTAGTGAGTAATTGTTTTCTTTTAATTAGCAACTATCTATTGGGCTAAGAACTAATCATTAAAATAACCTAAGAACACACTTTACAATACTGTGCTTAATAGCAACAAATCTTTTCCATATTAATTTCTAACTAAAGACCCGAGTAAATACCACCCTGCAACTGTCTCTAGCCCTTTTGCCACGCAACCCGTCATGGAGATTTATTCGCTCACAAATTGTTTTAAATTAAATTTTTTCCCTGCCATTCCCGCTGTTCACACCAAATGGAAATTCCAAGCTGGCTTGTCGTCGGCTAATTGTGGAAATTATGAGCCAGTTGGCTGAAGGACGTGGCCGCATAGACGCAGAGGGGCTGGCAAAGGTAAGCCCTTGCTTTGATGTGCGCCATGGGGAATCCGCCGAGGAGCTGGGACCTAGGAACAGGAGCCGTGAAAAATGCGGCTGAAATATGAGCAAATTAACAAACAGTGGGAGTGGGTTGCTCGAGCGGAAAAATATATTTAATTGTTGAAGGCAGCAGGCAAAACATTGCCTAATTAATGCCGTTTGTTCGTTTAAAGCGCTTTCCATTTCTAAATCGCATTTAATTACTGCAGCTACGCGAAACGGCCGCAGTTATTGGGCCTGGATTTTTGGTCAGTTAATATTGGGGCTGAACACATAAATGGCCACCGAAATGGGGATATTATCATACGCTAATTAGCACCGAAAAACAATTGCTAACTGAGCGGACCAAAACGATTCAATAAATGGGGAGAAATCGCCTAAAAATATTCAAAAATATTCATAATTCAACGGGAACGCATAATTTTCGGCATTTCTATTCGCTAAGCTTGGCACGGAAGCACTTTGCTGGTCAATCAAATTGTTTTTAACTGCCGGCATCCATTACTAAGCCCGTCCAGGGGTATTAGGCAGAAACCCTTTCAGCCCGGACATCGGAGGCTGAGCCCTGGGGATGCCAGTCGGGCTGACATAATTGACCTGTTAGCCCGTCTCTCAGTTTCACTTTCACTTTCACTCGCACCTGCCGGAGGGACACGTCCGTTCCTCGGGGCACTCGAGACGCCCCTAATTAATTAATGTTCATTAGTCGGTGTAATTTGGCAGTCGGAGCTTGGCCCTGGACATTCGCACAAATCAAAATGCGTGCGGCCTGTCTGATTGCCCGAGAACGAGGGGAAAACTTTGCCACAGAGTTCTTTCGAAACTCATTACAGGTCGGACAAGGGCTCACCAGGATTCTAACTGAAATCAGACGCTGATAATAATGGTTAATTACGTGTTTAATTATGCATGAGATCTCTCACTCCGGCTGGGCGGGCTCAGTTTGCCGCTTGCCGGTCGGAAGTTGACGCTCAAACTCTCGTTAATAAATTATGTAAATTGTAGGCGCAAAAATCCCTCTCCGTCTGTGGCAAATGGAAATTTATCCATGGCCTTCATTAAAGGCCCAGAAGAATAGCAGGCTGGCAGGCAGGGAAAGTGTCTTGAGCCAAAGCGGAAGTCAACAAATTTATGAGAGGAGAGGTAGTATTTTTATTAAATTAAATGCAAATTAGCATGGCTAATGAATGCTTTAAGGGCTCTGAATAGAAAATAGAGCTTGAGCGGAAAAATGCCGAGGTTTTAGTAAAGCATCCACTTTTTTTGGGAGTCTTTTAAGCTTAAATTTATTTTGCTTACTTTATTTAAATAATTACCCGTGTATCTATCTGTGTGAATTTATTTATATTAATACTCTCTATATTAACTTATTACTTTGTCAAATGTCCCATCAAATTAGCAACAGTTCTTTTGCGCCAAGAAATGCCATTTTCCCTCCATTTCTAAAGGTTTCAATTGAGTTGACTCTGCCTGAAAAGTATGCCAAGCATTCCTACTAATGAGATCCACTTCGGCGGAGTCTTGACGATTCTCCTAAACGGCTTCTTTTAACTTTGGCCAAAACGGCACTTCGCCCAGCTTGGAATGCAGTTTCCAACTTTTCCTAACCGCCTGCTGACCTTCACAGCTCGACTTCAAGCGACTCGTTAAAGTTTTTCGGGGAAACTTTCCTTGTTCAGTATTTTCTATTCATCGCCGTCCCTTGGCCATTCGATGCATGACCTCAATGACAGCATTAACTGGGCAGCCGGGGAAATATAGGAGAATGCAGCGAATCAGTATATGAAAAACAAGTCCAAATAATAATCAAAACTTCACTGAAGGCGAAGTTTCTATTTAATTTTAATTAGAAAAGTTTTCAGCTTAAATTCAACTTGTAAAAGACATTTACTTGCGATTTTTGGTACCCAAAGCCCCGCCCCGCCTCTCAGCACAGAAAAATTTAAAATAAAACAAAAGTTTTGCTGGACGGAACTGAATGGAGATTGTAAGGCCAAGGAGGAAAAACTGAAACTGAAAGCGAAAGCCAGCGAAAATCTAATGCTGGGACATTGTCTCAGGGAGAAGGACATTTTGCATAGATTGCAACAGTGCAAATTGAAAGAAACAGACAAAGGAAGTCAAGATAAATATTGAAATTGCAAACTTTGAAAAGAACGTAGTTCAAGAAGCAGCAATTAAATTAAACATTAAATGTTTTTCAAATTAATAACTCTGTACTTGATTTAAGGCAAATAACGGCTTACCTCTTTCTTTTATTTTTCCGGAAAAACACTCTTAAATATAATCAGAAAATCCCCTTTCCGCAAGCCGCGAGGCTGAACTGCATAAAACATGTATACTTTAAAGCCCTCCTGATTTAATAAACTCCGTTTTCATAGCCGTGGATTTCCTGGAATTTGTTGCCTTGTGCGGTTGTCTAGAGCCAGCCGGCGTGGGGAACCCCCTTTGGAGGGAAACCTCTTCAGATAACCGGAGTCCTGGCCAGAATGGGAAAGTCGGCTGAGTGATTACAATACACAACGGGAACATTTGTAACTTGGCCCAGACGCCGTCGGCATTTTATTGCATTTTTATCTTCCTGCACGAACATATACAGTATGTATGTGTGACTGGCCTTGCGTGGAGCTTTTGTTATTTTTTTCGGTGGCTTAGCTCTTTGTTTAGATGAGAATTTTATGAGCTGGCCAGAGAATGCGATGCCACGAATTTATTTTTGAGAAATTTCCATTTGAGGGATTCCTCGGCTTAAAACGAACAATTATAAAAGAAAGTCAAGCTTATCGCATCACACCTGGCTCACAATTGTGCAAATACGGTTTTCCCTCGATTTTTATTCCACAAAAATCATACGTCAGCTAAGCTTGATTCAATTTAACTTGACAAAAGGCAATACACAATCTGTTTTGATTGCGCACAGAAAAATATGCGAGTCCTTGGGCAAGAGGCAGCAGGAAATGTAGAATATTCATTTGACAGAGGGACGGGACAGGATAGGACGGGACAGGTCCATCTCCATGAAGTCCACTTGCCTGGGCTTAATCACAGTCCCGAGTCGCCCAGTTTGGCAGAGACAATCATTTGTTATTTGATTTGCACATCAGCCGGATGTGGACGCGAATACCCAGGCAGCCAGGCGGCCATCCTTCCATCCAAGCTGTCTTCCTGTCCGGCTGTCCTGGACAGCTAGCAGTCAGTCAGCCAGGATGTCAGAACATCGGCAAGTCAGGGGAGTCCGCAGTGCGGGGGCCTCGGGTCAAACATTGCAATTTCCCGGCGCCACTTGATCCCCGGACCTCGTTGAATGCTCGCTGACTGGCTGCTCGCTGGTGTTGGCCCGCCGTTGGTGTCGTCAATTTTCGGCGGCTGCAATTTAACGGCCGTGTCGCCGGGCCGCAGATACAGATACCCGCGGCGTTGACGGAACGGACTGGACCGACTGGCTCTCTCTCGATGGCATCGATGCCCCTGATGAGGTGTTGATGCCGCGCAAGTGGAGTCAACTAAAGTCAAATTTGCCAGGCACTCGGCTTAAACTTGGATGGATAGCTTCACACTTTATCCTGGTAGCTTGGAGGAGTCTAGTGTGTCCGAAATAGTTCAGAAAATCTGAAAGTACAATGGCTAGGAAGAGCTAAGCTGGTACTGGGAAATATTCAGGGTAACAAAGGTTTTCAATTGAAAACGCGTCTAAAAATATGCTAAAAAATGTATCATCGTTAACAAAAACCTTTTTATAATGAATTTGGTGCCTTAAGCATTTTTTTTGCATACTTTTAGACACGATTTAATTTTAATTAAATTGTTCGAAGTATTTGGAGCATACTTTTAGACTTATTTTAAATTGATTTCAAACCTCAAGCCGTAAGTACTCCTCGAGTATCGTATATACAAAGAAACAGCTTATGATATACGCCTTAAAAACTTCTATAGCCTTCAGTACCATTAGAGCTCATCTAGGACAGCTTACTCTGCCTGGTCCTGGCCTGGCTAAAACCCCGGAAGCTCTGCCTCCTCTCCTCCTCCCTCTGCCCGTATCGTTGACATGTGTTGCGCTCTTTCTAATTTAATTAAAACCAACTTAAAGCAGCCAGCGCAGTCGGCATGCAACTTCCCCCGGGCCCTTGGCCAATTTGTTACGCTTTTAATTTGTTAATTCATTTGCTGGCTGCACATGGAGTGGGAGGGAGAGGCAGGACGAGAGCAGGACAGATGGGCACCAGGGTATATCCTCCGCACCTCTCCATCGTCCTGGCTGGGGATTTTATTTGCTGGAAACATTTTTACGCCCAACGTTTTGCGGCACCGATTGCAACAAGTGCAACAAGCCGACGCCAGCCTGCCGCACATGGATGCGCCCCCACCATGCGGAGGCAGTGCTGGGTAAAGTACCTAGGATATGTGTACCTAAATTTGTATATATCAAGTAGATAAGTCATTGTATCTTCTAGATACGTAAAATAATCGTTTTAACCTTCTAATTAAGATGGATTCTTTATAAAAATATTATTTAAAAATCTAAAGAATATATTAAATAGTTGAAGAAGGCTTGAAAATCTTCCAGCTTTCTTCTTTTTTATAACCTGGAAAACCCCATCTAGGTACCTATGCCATCACTGCCTGCGGCTGAAGCAAATACACTCGTATTTGCAGTCGCTTATCCCGTGTTTGATTTTGTTTGTTTTAACTGCTTTCACTTTTCCATTTAGCCCAGTGTGTGTGCGAGTGTGGCGCCTGAAATGAAAAATGGCAAAACGCTGTTTATTTGCTCAGCTAACAGCAGCCAGCGCGCACACACACTACACTCTCTCTCGCTGGGAAACAAACACACTCACGCTCGCCGTGCAGGCGAGCCTACTCTTAGGCGGAGGCGCAATAAAGTTGCATCAATTTTTTATGCCGACACAAAGTGCGCCTAATAAATTTTATATCTTTCTTGATATATTAAATTTTTGGCGAAGGCTCAGGGGGCCCTAATCGGGTTTTGTGGCAGCCAGATAAAAATCAGGTGTGAAGCCTTGACTGTTGGCGGCGCGCTCATAAATTGTGTTCTTTTGTTTCTATTAAAAGTTGAGGGGAATGTAAGCTATGGGAGGGTTTTGGTGAGGAATGCAGATGAAAAGCAGGTAAAGTGTATACTTTTGCAATTCTTTCTGGCAGAGCTATCTATTTCAAGACATTAAATACAAAGCTTTATATTTAATTACAAAAATTGTGAAAGTGCTATGGTAATTTTGTCATCAATGAATTATTTAAATAATTTTATTTGTTTATTATGTTTAAAAAGCACAGAAACTAGTGGGATACATAATAATGATTTGTAGAATTTTTAACGATATATTTCTAACTTATTTTTTATATATAAAAATAGCTCACAGATACCATGTAACAACGCCAGTGAGATCATTCAAACTTCGTTCTTTGCCCGATTTTGTAGCCCGTTGTTTTTCCAAATTAAATTATTTGCTGCATATGCCAAGACATTAGACGCCATGTGGCATGCAACATAATTTTTTATTCACCCCGGCACCATCCCAGCGGGTGGCAAACATTCTCTGCTCATCGCAAAACAAGGCAACGGAGCTTCCAGCGGTTTCCATCGACTTTAAGCATGTTGTGCTAAGGGGAAAATCCAAGCCTTTGCTTGTCAATGCATTTTCAAGTGGAAAAGCGCCGCCTTGCTCTTTTCAAGAAATCAAAATGCCTGAGGGGGATACAATAAGGCAAATTGAGGGATTTCTCAGGCAGACATGTACTCAAAATCCATGAACAATTGACTCGCTTCCGACCATATCTGCAAATAGCCAAGCTTTTGGCTAACTTCTACGTTTTCCACTCACTGTCATCATCTCTTTTTCGAAATTCATTTGGCAATCACTTGCCTTTTTCTGCATCCTTTTCATCTCTGAATGGGGATGAGCAGAGACAATAAGAGTAAGATATTCTCTGCATTTTTTCTTAAACGAAAAACTGTGTACACAAAATGTCCGCATTGCAAGAATTAAAAATCGCTTTTGTCTTTGCTCCTCGTGAGTATTTAACGTTGACTCTTTGGATGATTGGGAATTTAAGACATCAGTTTCTTGCGGAATACGTTGGCTTAGATATATCTGGTTACGGACCCCTCAAATATGCCGCCTCCACCTCAATAACAATCCAGGAATTGACTTGTTTGGCCCAGCAAAAAAGGGGGGAAAAATAGAACGAATTCAAATGATTAATGTGCGCTGTGTCAGCCGAAAAATATATGCTGCCTGTCTGTGCCCTCTCGCAGATAGATGACTTTTCCATGGCCAGCGGCAAAGACGATGCTGTAAAGGTTTTTCCAACCGATTTCGTATACATCGCTGCACTACAAAAATAAAATATAGCTATATCTGAGCTAGTCTTAACTCAATGAAAATGTATAATAATTATATCACTTTACAGGAATATTACGTAAAAGTTATTAGATATCATAAATAAAGATATCCTTTAGTTGTCAAGGTATTTAAAGTAATTCAGATGCTTGTAACTTCGTTTTCTTATTTTCTTATATTTTATAAGAATATATTAAATCTGAGCTAGTCTTAACTCATAAAAAATTTAAAATAAGCTGATAACTTTTTAGGAATTTTATGGAAATGCTTTTAGATATCATCGATTAAGATATTCTTTAATAGTCAAAGTATAGAACGTAATTTAGGATCTTGGAACTTCGTACCCTTTTATTATATTTTCTATAAAAATATATTAAATATTTTCTTTCACCCTTTAAATAAAAATAAATAAAATATTATTATATCTGAGATATTCTTAGCTCTAAAAAATGTATAATAAAAAGATAATTTACAGGAATCTTATAGAAAAGCTATTAGATATCATCAATTAAGATACTCTTTAGTTCTCAAAGTATAGAACGTAATTTAGAAACTAGAAACTTTGTTTTCTTTGATTTTAATTTCCAAAAGCACATATTAAATTGTTTTTCTTACCCTTAAGTATAATATAACCCTTCATTAAACCTTTTAAAGCATATATTCTTCCTCTAGAACTCTAAACCGTAACCTTTGGCACCTCAATACATTTCTCTCAGTGCACATTCATCAGCGTCTGGGTAGATCTGTTAACTGCTAGTGCAAACAACAAAGCAGACTACAAGTTGTCTAACTTATGCTGATTATAGTCCGCATTGGCCGCAAGTTATTATCAAATGTCTCCCCAGAGTAATATATATCTACGAATACGCATTCGTTTATTCCTATCCCTCTTTTTTTGGGGGGCGGAGTGGACTCGCTAGGGGGCGTGGCAGGCGCTTAACACACTAATCGAATTTTGTGTATGGACAACCGTTTTATGGCCCGTGGTTAAGCCTTTTGGCCTGGCCTAGACTGGCCTAGCCGGGCCGGAACATGGCCACTGAGCCGCGGGCCAGAGTTACAGGGGGGCGGATGGGAAAAACAAGTGCCGTTAAATGACCTTGTTAATCATGTTCCTGTTTGCTTGTGTGCGTGATTTATGCTTATTTATATTTTATTAACTTTACTGCCTTCGAAGGGAGCAGAGAGGGCCCCTTTGTTTGAATTATGTCCAGCAGGGGAATATAATGAACAAGTTGTAAGCGAATTTGGGTAGGTTTCATGGCCCGAAATATGAATTTATCGGCTTCAGAGATAGTGCTTTACTATGTTATGGGTCTACTATTACTATGGGTCTTTAAACTACTTATATAGTTATTGAAGTATAACTATAGTTATAGGGTTGCTAGGTAATTGCAGCTTGGATAAAAGAGGTTGTAAAAGGCTTATACCTTTACATCAACCGATTCTGACTAAAAGTGACAGCTACTACTCACCGCAGGTGCGTTGATCGATGTGGAAGCCAATCTGTGACTGCTGCTGACCGGCTGAGCGGACAAACTCAATCAGCCTTTCACTTTCACCCGAGAGGCCGAAAGGCTCAGTGAAAGGAAGGGGCGGCTGCACTTAATAAACTCAATTAATCCAATTAAAATGTCATGTCCCATTAATGCGAATTAAACGCAGCGCAAATGTTCTGCAATTAAATAAATGCACTTAAACCAATGAAATGCATACACACGCGCGCACACCAAAGGGGGTAAGTACACACGCACACACACTCGTATCCTATCCGTGGCATAAAGCCGCTTGACAGTTGAAAGATGAAAGAGGTTCGCCGACATACAATCCTGGGGACCTGGAGGGAAGGGCAGGGCGCAGCCAATGAGCTGGCACATTTACACGCCACGATAAACATCAATGAACAATTAAATGTAAAGCTGCAAATGGAGTTGCGGCCATGTCAAGTTGCATTTAACGTGCCGGCCAGCCCCAGCCCCCAACCCCATCTTGACTTTATTAACATAATCGACTGTGTCAACGCTCTCGGCCGTTTTCCCCCTTTGGTGTCAACTAATTAAATATGGTAAAATAAAACAAATATATTGCCGGACAATGCTGCGAGTGCTGCCGGGTGAGAGCCCTGCACAAACAGTTTTTCATTTCCCATATTTATTTATCATCATCGGCGAATTACAAACGGAGCCGCAAAGCATGCAACATGCAATTAATATGCGTAATTTACACGTTGTTTGGACTCGATACATTTATTGTTTTCGGCACGTGGCAACAGTTGGTGGAATGTCCTGTCGGGTGTCGGGTGGCACTTCCACTGCCACTTAATTGTACGTCCGACTGTCATTAATATTCCATTATAAATAGTGAAATGCTTAAAATTCAATGCGTTATGCTGTCATTAATTTGGCTTCAGTATCCTTACGAGAGGAATTAAGGAGAAAATGATGTGGTTTGATCACTTAGAGGCTTTTATGTGGGAAAAAGAATTATGCGGGAGGTCACTAGGGTTTGAAATCACTTTAAAGGGTGTCTAAAAGTATGCAATAAAATGTTTAATGCTTTATAAGCCTTTCTGTAGGAAAGAATTATAACTTGAAGCATGAAAGATTTTCAAAACTGTAGCAGCTGGGCCTAGAGAAGATTTCTACATTGCCAGTGACCTATTTAATTATTTTCAAATTGTAAGATGCAACTAGAAAACTCTCTCCTTTGTATATATATTTTATTTTTACAATTTTCCTACCATTGCATTCGTAATGCTTTTGCTTTCCACTGCGGTCGCCCGACTATCAAATTATTGCTTTACAAATTGTTCATTTCCAAGTTGAAAAGGCAGCTTTAGCAATTTGCCAGCCCCACCGTTCTAAGGAGGACTACGTAAATGAATTGTGTTTCCGTAATTTTTTTTTAATTAGCTCGAGCTGCTATATATTTTTCTGACGTCTCCGTTTGCCGGAGTAATTGTCATGGTCTTCATTCTCCTGCCGGACTGCCACTTGGCCAACTTTGCCGCACTTTTCCGGCCCCATGCACTATCTAGTCCCTTTGGCCCTTGTCGCGTCGAGTGCTAATTGCATTTAGTTCACCGTTTTTGGTTGCTGATTTTGTGCTTTGAGGTTTTTATTATGCCATAAATTCAATTAGCAGATCGCTTTCTTTTAATTTCCAGCACAAAACTTACTCAATTTAATTTAATTTGTATCGAGGCAGGCTCTGGCACTGACCTAGAGCCCGCATACGGACCAAACCAACCAAAATCAACAAATACCCCCCCCTCGAACACGCACGTGTTTGCTCACACAGATAGATATAAGTCGTATACAAATATTTGGAAAACGTGTTCATCATCCTGTTGACAAGGTCGTTTACAAAATAAATTCACTAAGCAAAATGTTTTTATTGGATTTAACTTGTTTATGCCATCGCAAGAGCCTTCGGGGCTCGGGACTCGGGGCTCGAGGATGGGGAGCCATCGTTTGCTCGAAGGCAAACCCAAAGGTGTGTTCATTGTTTTTGCTGGGCACACAATGATTGCAATATATTTACGTATTTATGGGATAGGCTGCGATACGGTTTCCCAATAGTTTCTGGACAAAATCAAATTAAACAGAGAATGGCTAATGGCTTTGTTATAGGTTATTTATACAGGATTGAAGACTGGAGTTGCTTGCCTACTATTTAATTCGATACGTACAGTATGGCCATTAGCGAAAAACCAATTAAACTTAAATAAACATAATTTGTTACTTTATTTGGGTAATAAATCCAAATATATATATATTAAATCTGTCTTAAAGGAATAGTAAAATATTGTTTATGAAGCTTTGGCATATTTTATTGAATATTAAATAGTTATATTGAATTCAACGCATTTAAATGCGTTTAAAATTCCGTACAAGTGAATATGAATAGTTTATAAAGTTCGCTTAGCTAAAAAATCATAACTTACTCAACAAGTTTCACTTTAAAGTTTTTAGAATATTTCATTACAATTTAAACCACGGCTTTGGTGCAAATATCCATCAAAAGTGAAAAGCTAAAGTTCATTCGCCTTATTTAGCCAGCAGCTGCCGTCAGTCAAATGTTCTTCCATATTTGCTACACATTCTGTGGCGCACTTAGCCGATATTGGAAAGTCGAAGCAGTATCCTAGCCTGGCACTAGGACATGGCGAAGTCTGCTCATTGTAATTTGCGGGCTGTCAGGACGACACCTCGACGAGTTATCGCTGCATAATTTTGGGGGGTGTTGCCTGTGCCAGGCAACGACAATGTCGAAAATAAATAAAATTTATGTTATTTATTTTGTAATTTATGCTCGTAGCCTGACGACTCCAAACGCCTTTGTTTCCTGTCAATCACTTTGACAGTTGTTTTAATCATTTATTCCGCCAGTCTGCCTGTGTTTTTTGGGGGTAAAAATAGATTGATTGTAGTTCGAGAGTTAATACCGATTCGAAGTCATTTCCGAAATTATCTAAATGCGGGCGCCACATTTGCACTTCCGTTCGATCCATGTCTGCCATCCTTGCGTGCCTCGAAGGCATGTGAGTTATTTGGCGAATCCAATTGGGAAATCAAAGGAGCCCATAAAACTGCATTAGCCTGGCTTTAGACAGAGCCAGTGCTGGAGCATGCAGTAGAGCAGCAGTCGTGCTAAGAATGTGACTTTATTGATGCTAAAATGCTAAATCTATGAAAATAACTGGGACTTTTAATATAACTTAATCAGATATTTAACAAAGAGACTTTACTGCTTTATGGTTCAATTAAAATGCATCTGGTTCTGATAGAATAAACCAAATATATAAATTTGTATATTAAAACCTGCATTATTTTCCTTTATTTATTATCATATACTTTAAAGCGTAGATATATGTACTTTTAAAATAATAAAAAAATTACCACAATTATCATAAAATGTATATCAAGAGGAGATGTCCGATATAATATATCGACCAAAAATATCACAGTCAACATTATTTCGAAATTATCGTAAAATTGATATATCGAAATTTTAAATATAGTAAAAATACAGAATTTAATATTTAATTATCGGTATTATCGATAAATCATTGAAATTGTTATTTATTTATCGATATGTTTTGCTATTCCAAGGGGTGTTTAACGTTCAATCACATAATAATTGGAACTTTTATTAAATTTCTGCATTTAAATGTTAGGATAAATCTTTAACTTTTCAGAAACATTTTCAAAAAGTGAATATCCTTAAAATTAATCTATCTAGAAATTAATATGTCGACTGATACTTTTGGATACAATAATAAATACATTTTTGATATTTCCCTTTATCTAAAAATCACTGCTATTCTGACATCTCTGGCAGGGCTGCCCAAGGAACGCGGTCCAAAGTTATGCATATGCATTTCTTTTGTTCAATCTCTGGCCCGGATTTGGCAAATTGTTTGCAGGGAAAACAAAGAAGACACAGGCGGAGGAGCCGAGGAGCAGGAGCAGCCGAGGAGGAGCCGGGATCAACGGAGGTTGGGGAGGCTGCTTAGCCTTAGCCCGGCAATCCAACTTCTTCGTGTCAGAGCAATTTATGCTGCCTGCCCGGACTCCTCGGGGGCAATTGTCTGACTCTGAGCCGGAGCTCCACTCCGACCCCTCTCCGGCTGGCAATCTGCTCCTCGTTGCCGGCAGTTTAAAGGTGGAGCGTAGTTCAAATTGTTTGCCAGGTATTTTCAGTGCAGCACTTTTTCCCAGCTATTTGATCTGTGATTGAGCTGAATGAGCAAATAAACTTGTGGCTCCATGGACTCCATTGGGCATGCAGAGACACGGATGAAAGGTGAATGCGCTCAATGGGTTTGGATGGCGAAAGTTTAAGTATTATGTATTAATGGTGTTGAAGCTCAATCTTTCAATCGATCGATTGCGCTTTGCATTTGAATTTCATCTGATTAAAGTCGTAAGAAAGCAAGGGCCCTAATTAACTTTAAAATAATTGTTTACAAGTAAATATTCTTCAATCTGTTTCTGTTCAGAAAAAAGACTTCAGATATCCTAGAACTAAGATCAAGTGTACGATTTCCGACTCAATACGAGCCCGGAATATTTCAAAATTTCCAACTTTTCCATCTTTTAACAGCCGCCTGCAGTCTTTTAAGTATTTACAACAATTTATCAAAAATTATGCGACAAAATATCTGTGCCATGTCAACGTTTCAATAGGCGGCCAATAAAATTTATTGCCAATGCAGCGGCCCCAATCGCCAGCCCTGACCGGCGGAGCCAGTGAAAAACATCGACCAGCCCGGCTCCTCCGCTCCTGCCTGTTCCTCTGCTCCTTTTGGAGTCGCCACAATGCAGTCGCATACATTTGTCACGGGTCTGTTGTGGCCAGACTTATTAAACGGCTTTTAAGCGCCGGCTCGGAACATCACTATTATATGGCAGGAGAATATTTTCTATAGACTGCCGAGATTTATGTGCGCCCAAATAAGTTCTGCGGTTGTGTTTTGCAAATGATGCGGCATTTTCAGTATCGGGTTGAATGGAGAGATAAATAGGGCAGCCGCATATTGTGAGTCAGGGGGGCGAAAAGTGCTGAATCAGTACCCGTTCATCCATATTAACCCCATCTATGCCAATGCTCAACCACAATGTTATAATGTCTTAGGAGTGTAAAGAGCTTTCACTTCGTTTTGGAACATACATATATACATATTAATACACAAACCAATATGTATTTTATATACTTATATTCTTACTTTACAAAGGCATAATTTGTATAAATATTTTAAAATGACTCTAGCTTGTTTGTTTTTTAATATTTTCATTTTTAAAATAAGCAAAGTTTTGAGGAATCATTTTCTTCATTATTTAATTATTTAAGAGTTATTCAATCTGTTTACTTGGTGCCAAATATATTCATAATTTTTTTTCAATTAAGCTGAACCAACTATTTCTTAAGCCTCAATTTTGTCTTATTAATTAACAAATATTTTCTCTTTTTAAAAGAGTTTATGTATGTATATTGAAAATATGTAGCCAATTACTCTACTGAGAATTAATGAAATTATTCATGGACTGAGCGGAAAAGTACTTACCATAGGTATACCTTTTTAACTAAACGGTTTTAATAATAAATTCAGAAAACTTAAAAGAAAATTAAAACATTCTATAGATTTTCATGTAAGGTGTGTCGATTCATAGATGAAAGTAAAGTAGGATTTTATCTTTTGTTATAAACATATATGCCTGAAAACGTAATCAGGTTATTAATAAGATTTCACTGAATTTTGTATTTTATGGAATTTTTTTTTTGCATCTGAAGAATGTGAATCGACCCATTTTTCCAAGGCCTTTTATTACCTAACTAAATCGTTTTTTTTTTACATTTGACTAAAGCTTCCGTCATCAGCAGACACCGATTCTCTCTTAATAAAATAATAATTACCAAAACATTTTTCTATTTATCATTTAATTCTTTATATGATGAAAAAACAATTAATTGACAATTTGCTGTTATCCCTCAAGGGCTTATGGTCTGTTCCTTTTTCCACTTTCAACACCCCCGAAAACTTTTGTCTTGCCAACGGCAAGAGTAAATTTAAAATTTATGAGGCTAGCTCACTAAGCTCAGCAGGACTCGGGACGGGGGCACAGGAGAGGTAAATGGAGAAATACAAATGGGACCCAAGCTGTTTATGTTTTTCGAACGTGTTCGGATCCCTGACATCCAGTTACACTTCCACGCAGCCTGTCCATTTGTAATCCCCCGCCTCCGCCCCAGTGGTGTGGGTGGAATGTGCTCAAATTAAGTTGTTGCCCATGGTAAATTGTCATTCTGCTGTTTGCATGTGTAACGGAAAAGGATGTGGAAAATTATGTGTGAACCTGGGGAGGAGGGGGACATGGGGAACGGACAATCCTAAGCCGCTTTAAACAGAAAGAAGCCGGCGACCCAAAACAGTGTTTTCGGGCAGATAACAAACAACTGTGTAATTAGAAGAGACTTCGGGCCGCCCACAAAGAATGTCCTATGCATAATTAAACAGCAAATTAAGCATTATCAAGCCAGGCCCAGATCCCAGAGTGCACTGAGAGAAGTTACACTGATAAATTTAGATATATTTCTATATAAATTTAAAGAACTTCCGGAAAATCTTCTAAATATTTTTCTATGTTTTTGCTACAAGCTGGATACCCTTCTCACATTGATGTACGGACTGGAGAAATATCCGTAGTCACTGTGTAATCCTAAAAGGTGCCTAATAAAACATTTTCGTTGAGTGTACAAAGGACACAGCCTCTTGGTGAAATATTAATAACAATTAGTAGGCAACAAGTGAATGGGGTCGAGTGTTGCCTAGTGACCTTCGGGGACATTTCATCATCCTAATGGTGGGCAGTTTGGAGGCCGAGAGCGCAAATCTGTGACAATACAACCGCCCAGCCCTGACAGCGACACTCAAATTAGAAAGCTCTCGAGTCGGGAATGGCGATGGGGAGGGGACCAGGGCTGGTACTTGCCCCTGGAAACGTCCTTCGACTAAGCGGCTTGCCCACCCCCTCTGTCACCTGTCGTTGCGGTGTGGCCTGTCAATGGCACTTAAGCAGACACATAAGGAAGCGGTCAGGAGCAGTGATTCGAGGGGAAATCCGCCCTCAGGCGCTGGCTTTTGACGTAGTCTAGTCACTGGGCTTACGTGTGTGTTTGTGGATAGTGATTGAGACCGCCAAAGCAACAGTTTATGGAGCTCTAAGAGTGGGTGGACTCGAAACTTTGGCAAAACGTCCAATCTATGAGATGTAAGTCATAAGAGATAAATGGAAAATCATCGGGTCGCATTAATGGGGGCTTATATATATAAAAGTTAGCTATAACAAAACCCCCTATAGATTATTCTTGAACGGGTTTTTATTTATTTCTCTTTTCTGTACCCAGTACTCAAGCATTTTCTTTGTTTGTTCAAAGAGATAAGCATTACACATATTTATAATTAATAAAGGTTCCCCTTCTAAGTTATGTTCTTAGGACATCTAAACGATACAATAATTATTGCCTGCAACGCGGTGGATACCCCTATAATGGGCATGGAAAAACCCGTATCTGCCTGTCGCCGATTCGAGGAGCTACCCACCTGACCCTCATAATCACAGCAATTAGTAATTACGCAGACTCTGCGACCGCTCCGGCCCATACTGCCACCCCACTTGGTTCACACCTGCCCCGGCACTTATCCCTTTTAATTAGGCGCCACCAAAAGGCAAATTTTCCGGCCCAAGCAGGCAGCTCCAGCCAAGTGGTAACTCTCCTGGCCCCAAGTCCTTTCCTTTTCCATCTCTCTATCTGTCTGTTTGCCTTTCCTTTGGCAGATGCTCCGACTGGCAGCAGCAGCAGCAGCTTCGGCCCGATGCCTTCGGCCCATTTCTAATTTCCATTTTAATTATTACGAGTATTATTCTGAAAATCAAGTGAGCGGCAACTTTGGCAATTCCCACACTCACCCTTGCTGCTCCCCGTCTCTGAGGCGTTGGTCGGTGTGGCAGGATACCAGGCGGCAGCTGTTACGGTTTTTTGCTCCTTCCTCCTTCCTCCTACCCGATTTTGCCACCTGCTGCCAGTTCTGTCTTCTTCTGCTCTCTCTGGCTCCCTTGGCAGTTTGTAGCTGTACCTGTGTGTTATCATATTTCACGCCTATTAGCGTTTTAATTTAATTAACATTTATGGCGACAGTTTCAGTCGGCTGTCAGGGAGGTGTATCTATAGGTAGTTCGCTGCAGCGATTGCTTAAAGGGTTGCTATCCTTCTTGGGTCATCGAAGAGTGCAGAGAGATATATGTAACATTCCTTGGGTATAAACTGGTAATAAACGATATTACAACTCCCCAGATTCGGATCTCTAAATTTCTTTTTATTTCCGAACTCAATTGTTCCATTGCCGAGTCTGTCGAGGAATCCATCCGGCTCGAGGGACCAAAAATGTTGTAGGGGGGAGCTGCTCTATTGGGGATTGCCATTATAAAATTCGGGTGGTTTGGTTCAAAAAGAGAGGGATCCTTAGGTTTTATTCTGCTTCTAATTTCTTCGTAGCAAAGTGATTGTGAGAGTGTAAGTTAACGCAGGCAGTTCTCACGGAGAGAAACTGCCGAGTTGCAGGCCATATCCGGTGGCCTGCACGCGCATTGAAGAAATAGCTGACCGCGCGCTCCGAGTGCAATTGCCCGGAGCCAGACCGGAGCACTCGGGGAGCGAGTGATCGCCACGGGCCGGGATAAAAATGCTGACCCGGCACCTGGCGACAGCGCTGCAGGAAGACAAAGGCCTCGAGCTGCAGCTGGATAGAAGTTTAATTTAGTCTTAATTGGTACTCCAGAGCAATAGCTCTGCTTAACATAAAAATAATACCTATGCCCTAACGGGCGTATGGGAAATAAAGAATTATAAAAATAACTAAACAACGATTCTTATAATTTGTATATCTTTTAAAGCTCCAGTCACGATTAGTAGTGTGACCAGAGCAGATCTTATTTTTATACTTCAATGTGTTGAAAGTTAGGAAAATATATACTAATTTAATAAACTATCGTAGACAAATTCCATTGGGAAATACTAAGATATAGTTTTAAAATTTTATACAAACTTCAGAACTAATCCCTTAACAAAATAAATTAAAATCTTTTAGCAAAATGCCTTTTACAGAGACTTAAATAATCTTAAATTCAATAAAAGTTTCCCTCCTTTAAAAGTTGAGTTCAGAGCTGCACAGTTTGAGTTGACTTTGAGGTTGAGCTGATTGAGAACTTTACGGCAACTTCATTGCGAGTCTGCCAGAGACACTCCAACGAAGTGATATTAGTTACCGATTCCGGAAATAATTTCACGTAACTATTTGCACGTAATGCCAGGCTGCCAGGCTGCCAGGCAGCCAGACAGGTAGCCGGGCCGATGTGGGAGTCAGATAGCAGGTCCATCCACGCCCACCGGCTGGATTTATTGAAGGCCTCGCCGGGCCTGGACATGGCCAAGGCAATTTGAGCTGGAAATTACATCCGCCTGCGCCTGGCATGGCCAAAGCGGCATTCGCAGGACTTTTCAGGACTTTAAGCGTCCAAACTAGCCTTAGTGGGCAATTGAAAAACCAATCCGCCGCTGCTGTTGATTTTAATAACTTCATTAAATTGATCCGCACGAACGCACCTTATTCACAATGATTTGTTAAACTTGTTGTCCTGGCAACCCTTTCCCAGTTGGAGTCTCGCTTTTGTTCGGTTCCTGTGGCGAGTCGAGTTCAATCAAAACTATCAATCAGTTTTTCCGAGCAGCGATTGTAACTGATTTTATTCGAATTTGGTTTTGTGTAAATTCATGTGGTTAGGCTGGTTTGCAGTAATTGCCCAAACATGGTTGGTTTTTGTATTTATTTTGGAGAGTGGAAGTTACCAAGTTAAATTATAAAAAAAAGTAACAGGGTTCGGTAACTATATGCCCTAGAATAAATACATATATTAAATTTGGTTTAATTACAAATTTTAGTAATAGCTTAACCTACTCTTTTCTAAGGTGGCTCTTAGTTCAATGCCTTTCCCTGAACTTCTTAAATACTTGGACGTACTTCCACAGCGTGTCCTCGTTTGGAAGGTCTTTTATAATTTATAATTTTGATCTAAGTACATTTCCGCTGTAATAGTTCCTCGTTTTTTCCACATTCTTCCTACCGTAGGTCAACTTCTCCCCTCCGCCGTGTTTTAGCCACGTTTTTCCGCTTTTATGTTAACAACAAAGCCGGTGGCAGCGGCAAATGAAGAGGCTGCGGGCCGAGAAGAAAGGAAAACAGAGCCAAGGAAACCGAGGAGGGCATTGTGCGAAGCGAGACGTTTGCAATTGCAATTGCAATCGCAATGCCGATGCCGATGCTCGTATTTTACCTGGGACTGCAGGCAAGCATGAGAATTTAATGAGCAGCCTCGGCACAGGAGCTTTGAAGTTGGAGCCAGAATTGGAGCTGGAGCTGAGGCTGAAGCTGATGCTGTTTAAGTTTTAATCGAGTTATTGGCAGGCGGAGGCAGGATATCCGCAATTAAATGGTCTGCTTCAAGTGTTCACAAATTCACACAGAATAATTGCCCGAAAAATTAATTTAAATTCAAATTTAATAATTCCCATGGCCAGAGAAGCTATTTTCAATTTGGCTGTTTGCGGTTTTGTGCAAATCCAACTTTTTGGTCAAATTGCTAGACATATTGCACAATTACAGGGCCGGCGGTGCTCAGACGGTTTCGCATTCGTTTCGGTTGTGTTTGGTTTGGTTGGCTTTGTCCGGGAAACAACAACAATTACAGGCCTTTACATTTGTTGTGTTTGGCCTATTGAAATTTGATTTTGTGTTTTGTGTGTCCAAGCCTGCATATGGAATTAGCCGAGCTTACACGTTTTGTGGCTGTGCTCGTTAAGTAAATGTTTTGCCAAATATATTTTCGGCCAAGCGTAAGCCGATTGTAATCCCTCACAACCAGAGCGAGCTCCTTTGTCCCTGCAAACTGTTCAATGTGCTGTGAGAATGGGAATTCTTGCTAAATTAGCCGGCCATTATCACCTCTAATTAATTGACTCTGCGACCTCCAATCACCACTTCGTTCCGGTGCAAGGTCCTCTTTTTCAGAGCCAGCCCAGCCAGCTGATTGCAATGCTAATCACAGGGCAAACTTTCGACTTCATTTATCCTCGCCGCACTCGCACTCCTACAATTAATTCTCGACTCCTCCCCCGGGGGAGGCTACCTTGCTAATTGGGATTATCTATTATTTGGCAATCGGGAATTTGCATAATTAAAACGTCAATTGGTACTCGATGTGGCAGTGGCCGGACTTTAAAATCGGTTCAGGAGGGGCTGGGCTGGCCGCAAAGGAAAACAAGTTTTGGCTTTTGCAAATGCAAATTTCATTGCTCATACGACATGTGTGCCCGTATCCCCGTACGTGATCCGTGAGCTCTAGCTTCGGATTGGGTTTCGGTTTCGATTTAAATTGGTTTTCATTTTTCCGGGGCACAGCTCCTGGCCAGGCTGCCATATTTATTTTCGGGCGCTGCTCGAAAATGCAAGGAAACAGATAAAGGCGTCTCGGCCACATGTCAAACAGTAGTTCAGACGTGACAGTCATGGCCAGGTTCCCATATTGCACCCGCCAGAAGCTAATCCCATAAATATTTGCCAATGATTTGAATCGCTTTCTTGTCTGACATTCCCAGTAAGCTGGCACACAACTCTCTCTGGATAATCATGTCCCTAGCCCGCTGCATCCGGCACCTTGCTCGGGGAGAGCCACTGCCTTGGTTATGAAAAAGTTTGCTTATGCATAAATTTTCACTCGCCACGCGCTGCAAATTGAAATGTTTAAAAGCGCATGAAAATGTTGTTACAACTTTGAAGTTTTTGCAGGAACGCTGCACGCTTTTTATGCGGTGCAAAAACTTTAAATGCCTGCTCGAGAGTGTGTGTGTGCGGCTCGGCTATTTGTTAAGAGCATTTCTATAAAATGTTCAAGGCTTTTGTTATGGAAACTTTCCCTGCGAGCCCAATCCGAAATGGTTGTGGAGAGCATTAGAGGCGGAAACTTTCGTGTACAGCTTAAATGTATATTTTCTCTGCCAGGGCTGGTAATTTGCTTAGTTAAGCCCAGCCAAAGCCGAGCAGAAAGCCGCCCAAAAAGGCCACACACAGTCGCCGGCTAGATGCACAGGCTTTCCTGGCCTTCTCGCCCAGCTGCTCGATGCTGGCCATTGAGGGTACCTCCAGAGTGCGCGTCTGTCCGGCGATCTGCAGCTGGCCTCGAGCCTGACCACGGCCCGGCTGGTGAACCACCTCGAAGACGTCCATCTGGATCACGCCCGCCTGCACGGCCAGCTCGAAGGCCAGTATCGTGCCGCCGGCGGCCAGGGCCACCAGCTTGCTGGTCTTCAGAAAGATGAAGCCAGTGAGGAAGCCGCCGGCTGCCCCCATCCCGATCTGGGTGTACGGCGATCGCTGGCTAAGGCTGTTCATGGCTGCGGTTGGAGTCGAACTTGAAGTTGGATGTGCGCTAGTCTGCGGTGCTTCTACATACTTGCCTTCGTCACTGGAAAAACATCACTCATTTCGGGTGCTTCCTCGTCTGGTACTTGGGGAACTCGGGTACTTGCCACACACACAATTTGGTTGTCCTTTTGTGAGGGCTAGCTCAAAGCCTGCCGCTTCTCACACTGCTGGAGCTGCGCTCCACTGGGCAAATGACTGCCAGACCGTGGCCGAAGAAAACATCAAAGTTTGGCCAAGTCCAGACCTCCAAATTGAATGGGTTTTTATTTAATATGGCAAGTATTTAAGCAGTCCGCAATTAGCCGGAAATAATGGGAAAGTATCTGGAGAATTTAAAGAGTTTTGGCCACTGGAATTCAGTTCCATTTGGCGACAGAATGTTTGGCATTTCGAATACGTCGACTGCCACTTAAATCAATTCTGCATTGATTAAGGTGATTCAATTATAAAACATGAATATTGGAAAGAATGTTGGGCTTTCACGAATTTTATTATTGAAAATTAAATAAAAAGTAGTGAGTTACCCGCGCAAGCATTTCGAAATGCGATTTTTTATATATATTGGACATCTTTCTTTGCATTTACCATATAAATGCTATAATTAAATTGTAAAAAGAGCATTGTTTAAAAAATGTTAATAATGAATAATTAATATGGCTACCAATATATAATCAGCTAGCTTTAAATTGGCTTGTGTTAAATATTTAAATGCTTGTGCATTTTTCCCTGCTACTCCTAAATGTTCATCAATTACGTAGCCTTAGGCATCAGCCCCAGGTCGAGCTGGAATGGAAGAGTTCACGTTAACAGTTCAATTGCCTTCGAAAATGGCTCCGAAATGGCCGCTTCACGTTCGAATGCACTTTAGTTTTTGGTGCTCCCATTGCTTTTATTTAATTTATCGTTCAATTATGCGCCAGCCACGCCCAGGCCCAGGCCCAGGCCAGAGCCTGTCGAGGTGTTTTTCGCTTATCACAAACTGAAAATCAAATTAACAATGAGCACGCAAATTGCCACAAATGACTGCGGGAACGGGCTACCCCGGAGGATGGTGGACTGGGACTGGGACCGTCCAACGATAATCTAGGAGGAGTAATGCAGTCTTTAAGTGCTTTTGTGCAAACAATATCTCAGTCGGACAACGGCCCAGACCCCTTGGTGCTGCCACAGGCACAACTAAAGTGTTTGAACATTTAAATTGACATTAATAGGAAAAGTAAAATGCGAGACTGTCTTGGCCCGAGCGGAGCGGCGGGGAGCCACACATGAAATATAAATGAAACAGAATGCAACTTGACCATAAAATGTGAGCTCAACTGGGCGAAAAAAGGGCCAGACGGGCGGAGTAACCGAGTAACAATTTCAACATCAATGCGAAACGTGTTTGCCATGTGGCGAATTCTCTCACTACATGGAGTTGGAAAAATCCCTGATTTCATTCTTTCTGTTCTTTCTTTTGTTTTTTTTCCTCTGATTTGTTTAAAAAAGGTGATTTCGGAAAGACGTGCTTTTGGCAGGGCATATTTACGTAACAGTTGTCTTTATTTACAAAATAAATATAAAATACTTACAAGATTAAAAGTTACAACAAATTTTTAAAATAACTCACAGAAAGAGAAGAAAAATCACTCTTAAAAATAAAAACTAAAATCCTTAATGGCCTTAAGAAGTTTATACCAATTTAATTGCATCTTTTTATCGGTAACTTTTTACAAATAATTTTTCTCTCTTCAACAATTATTCCAAAGCAAATATCGCTATACAAACTACGAAAATAAATTCCCATACTTGCCGACAATTACGCCAGAAAGACCCCTCATAAGACCCTATTAAAAATGCAACTGTAGCTGTAACTGGCATGGTTAGAGCTCCGCTCCGCTCTGCTCGTTGAAAATATGCAGGCATAAGACAAATTGGACCTTTGAACTGCAACGGCAACGGCAACGGCAGCGGCAACTGTAGTCTTGAGTTGTTCGCTTTTGCGAGTCAATTGCACGTAAAGTTTTCCATCATTGCTTGCAGGAAAATTGAGTTTTCCTTGGCTCAGCAAACACAGAGAAAAGCCGGCAACAAGCAGCGCAACAGTGCGTATGCGTAATACGTATTTACACAATTTAGAAGCCAACTGCAGTGTCCTAGCCCCGTCCATATGGTTAATGCGATGGTGGACCCAGCAGCATTGGGTGCTAGTCCCGCTGCTTGTTGACATGCTGTAAATTTGAAAACAGTCATCCAGTGGATAAAGAGTGGCCTGTTGGCTCAAAGCAAACGATTCGCTCCTCCACCGACTGCCTGGTGGCCGCTTTATTTGTGTGCGGGCTTGTACAACAAATTAACTGTGGTGAGCTGGCGGACTGCTGGGTGTGTGGGGTGTGCTGGGTGTGCTGGCTGGGCTGGTGTTGTTTCCGCTCGGCGTCGGGGATTGGCAACGTTGTTAGTTGCGTTGTTAGCAGATGAACGCAGTTTTGTGGTTGCAGCTGGTTGCAAAGGACCAGGAGTTGGCCGAGTTAAATGGTTTGTCTGCTTTGGAACATTCATTTGGTTGTTGCTAGGACTGACGCAGATACGATGTCCTTGGGAGAAATGGCAGCGAAAAAAAAAAGATTTAACAGAAATATGAGGGATAAATAAAGTGGATAAAATCACCTTTGCCTGAAAAGGGTACTTTATTTTCTGCGAAATTATATAAAAATGGTTTAAACATTTGAAAGTTAATAGTTTTTACTTCTAGTAAATATTAATAATTCACTTTTCTTCCATAAATATTTATTTATATTCCTATTCAATTATTCTATTCTATTTTCTTAGCATGTAATTTATGTAGTTCTTCATGTATATTGTTTGTCATAAGCAAAGCTCGTGTAACAAATGTTTTTGTATCTATTGATTTGGAAAATACCTAAAATCTCAGCTTAACTTTGATACTTGCCTGAGCAAATAGCAACCGAAATTGCTTGAAGCCCTTTTGTCTTTGAATGGTTGCAAAGCTTGTTGGAAATACATCGTAAATAGTTTTCCAGATTGCGGTATGCTAGGACTTCGAACGTCGGGGAAATATAATTTGATTTTAATAAGTTGCTGATATGGTTGCGGTTCTTTCGGTATGTGTTTGGCCTACGGCTTGAAAATAATGAGCCCGCTCTTCCAATTTGTCTTGAGGCTTCACCTATGTATTTGTGGTCAGGCCAGGCTCAGTTTGGGACTCGACTTCTCATCTTTTAGTTGCTTGGCTCGTGAATTATGCAAAGTGGCAGCCACGACTTGGGGAGGTAACTATTCTGGACATGCAATTCCATCTGAGCTGATCCCCCGACGTTGCCTGGGAGTTTTATATGTGGTGCGTGCTGGCTGCCTTGGCAGAGACCTTTTGGGCCAAATTAGTGGGACACGCACCGAAGCTTAATGCTGGAAAGAAGGTCCCGCAACAATGTCTCGCAGTTTGCATAAATGCATGGGGGGACTCGATTTTACTTTCCTTCTGCTGCCGAATTTTTATGCATTTACTACGTGACTCTCCCCGAGGACATCGCAAATTGTTTGCCTTTTCCCTGGCCAAGCGTTTAATAAATAAATTACAAAAGGCGAGAAAGCTTCTTCGGGGGATACTTTCACTATTTGGAGCGTAGGTGAGATAAAAGTTTCACAGTCCCAAGGGAATGCTTGATTACAAATTTTTTACAAAGTATTTTAGGAGGGCAAATATTTCTGTCTATTTAATTCAATATATTATGAAACTAATGAAAATCTCATGAAAATGAGGTTGTTTATGAAAATTATAGTTTTTGAAAGTACCGAAAGTACATTTGGGTTTAAGTACAAAAATTTTGACTGAAGCGAGCTTACATTATTTTCTATAATTACCCCTGTTTTTTTATTTTAATCCTTATCTTGAGAACTTAAATTATTAATTATTATTTTTCGCACCTAGTTTAATGTGTCTTCCTCTCCGAGTAACTCAATACTGTTTCTATCGTCAAAAGAGAAACCCTAAGTTTATGATAATAATTTATGCTTCCCACCAATAGTTATACTTTTTTAACCCCGTACCCATAGGGTGGAACTGCAGCTTTCCCACTTGTTTTGGTGTTTTTTGGTGTTTGGTCTGGTGTTTTGGGGCCGAAGAATATTTCATTTCCCTGGTTTTGGCCTCCTGCCTACAGGGCATAAGCCGGAGAGAGAGAGTCGGGTGCTAGCAGTTGGCATGGCGACGTCACTTAATTAGCAGAAAATATGCGGAAATCGAAAACCGAGAAAAGTGTCGGGGTAGGCTAATTGGAGCATTCCGGCGGCAGTTTCCATGTTTTCCGAATACGACTTTTGTTGAAAAAAGAAACTGTCTCTCCGGCATCAAAATTTGATTAATGAGTGGGTTCCGGACCCGTACTTGGGTCATGTTCGGACCACTGATGCATTAGAATGCAGCTCACTGCCCGCTGGATTCTATTAACAGCCCACTAACAGCCCGACAGCTGAAAGGCAGAGCACCAGAGCACCCATCAGGCTTCCTTTTTTCGGGGGCTGCTCCTCGGAGTCTCGCTGTCTTCAGTGTAACACATGTCGCCACTTAATGCGTTGAGTGCATACGGAATGAGCCCAAAATGGCTGAAAAGGCTGAGAGGGCGTGAAATGGGGCAACAACGTCACGCCACAGCGCCAGCTGACGCCGCCGGCAAAATGCAACACGAAGGCGGCGACAGCTTAGGTCGTGTCGCATAATTCCACAGCCGCCGGGCTGGCACTTGGGATGAAAAACCGTTTTTCAAGCTATCCACTTTAAAATTGATGCCATTTTAATCTTCCCGATACAGAGCTCTTGTGAGAGTCAAAAACATTTAAGGGTCTTTAATATCTTTAGGATTTGGGCAAGCAAAGAAAATGTATAAACAGAATAATGAATGATTATAGCCTGAGGGAAAATATTCTAAGTAATGTAAATATTTTATTACCAATATAAATATATTAATTGATATAATATTATAGAAAGAAGGGGCTTGAAATCATATTAAAAGGTGTCTAAAAATATGCAATAAAATGTTTCAGGCATACAATTTACTGTAAATAAGTTTTTTTTACGATTACACATTTTGTAAATAAATCGGAATAATGTAATATTTTATTAGGTATGTAAATATATTAATTGATATAATATAATAGAATAGGGGGTGCTCCAGAAATAACTAAGTGTTTGAAAGCATATTAAAAGGTGTCTAAAAGTATGCAATAAAATGTTTAAGGCTTTATATTTACTGAATAATTATTTTTTTTGTATAATATCACATTTTGTAGCATAGATTTACAGTGATTTCAAAATGCAAAAGATCTTAAATAGTGTGATTTCATGACAGTTAACCACGAATTGGTCGTTAAAAACTCTCAAATTGAAAAAAAAATACCTTTAAAGCCCCGACAGAGGACTTACTATGATATAATTACCGTGCGCGCCAGCAGGTCCGCAGGCCAACCCCATTCTTTGGGTTGATTGAATGCGAAATGTTTGTCTTACTCTGATTTCGCGTGTCCCCGGCTTGATAATTAAGCTGCAAATTGATTAATTGTCCGCTGGCTGGCATTTTGGCCAGCCGAAAGGGACCACCGAGGTCGAGGCCTGCCAGCCAGTAGCTTGCAATTAATAAAGGCGCGAAAAAATCTGCGGTAAATGCTGTCAGTGCAATCAATGGAGTTGATTGTCCTGTTTGAACATCGATTCTGATTGTGTGATTCAAAGCCACCGTCGGATTTAAGTCTTCGTCATCAGTAGAGCTTAATAAACGTTTTTTTTTTTGATAATTTGGCATTCACTTTAAGCTCGTTGTACGAAGCAAAACTGCTTCTTCTCCGAATTTAAGAACCAGATGCTGCTGCCCATCAGGCTTGGTGTTAATACATCATCATCAGGCTGCTCCTCATGTATCTGTCTGTCAGTTGGGCTGTCAGTTCGCAGTGTCCATTGCAAATTCAATTAATCGAAATGCAGACGGTCCGAGCTCACATTAAAAGCTGCCAGGGCCCGCAATCGTTTTATAAATTTGTGTGCACTGCAATTTCGTAGGGGCAGGGCAGCCCCACCAGTTAGGGCCAGGAAATTAGAAACGCATGGCACTCGGTGACCGGGACACATATAGGATGCCCCAGCAGCCGGAGGGAGTCAACAATGAAATCCAAAACTCAAATGCAAGGCCAACAGTTGCATTTCCCGGAGGACTGAGCTCGGGGCCGAACGTTGTCTGTGTTGGCCAACACGTTTGACTGCCATTTCCGTTTATGAATTGCCCTCCGCCCAAGGGGCACTTGCCGATCTGCTATCTGCTCGGCCCAGGGATGAACTGTTTAGGATTCTATATTTTTTTCCGAATTGGGATGGCTTTTAAAGAGCACTTTGCAACGTGGCCAAAGAGTTGAAGGCGCAAAAGATGGAATTCAATTACGCCCCGACCCCGTCCCCGTCGGAGGGGTGTCGCGTTAGGCACTCCGTGTAAGTGCATAAAACGAATTTGTTTATGGCACCGCCCTGCAAAAGGCAAAGGCGACAGGACTTGCGACAGGGAGTAACGCCCCAGACCGACGACTGCAGCCGACAGCGGCTCTCCACATGTGTCCCGCTGTCGCAGACTGGGGGACTGCCAAAAAGCATGGAAAAACGAAATCCCCAATATGTTTATGGCCAAAGTTCAAAGACTTTTGTTTGTCTTTTGATGGGGTGCAAATTGAAATTGAATTTGGCCGGGTTAAACACAAAAATCGCCCCTTCAATGGCTTCAATGGCGCCTCCTCCTCCCCCTCCCCCTCCAACGCTTAACGCTCTCACATAAAAGGCAAACATTTGCAGGAAGCGCGCCCGAAATATTTCAGCCACATAAATCATAACAATGGCCATATTGTATATGTAAAACTGCATGTAACAACGGCCACTGCAGCTGCATGTCGCCCTCGAACGGGTGTATGTGTGTGCTAGCCACCACAAGCAAACAAAAATCAAAATCAAATGCAATATAAATCTGGCCCAAGCACTCGGAGAATTCGCGCCAGATGCTGTGGGACACCCAGACACCAGACAGAGAGAGATAACTCCATGTGACCCATGGCGAGCGGATGGCCGATCGGTGATTTTCAAGGGGTCTCTAAGCTGGTAAAAAATTTAGGAAAGGAGAAACTAAGTTAAGTTGTATCTACATAGCCTTATAACTAAAATCAAATACAGGTAAAAAAATTGCCAAGGTCTTGGTTTATGTTTACATCTTTGGAGCTTCTTTATAATACATTCATAACTCAGCACAATTTATCTTCAATTGCTTAATTGTTGCGGAACCAGAGTCTAAATAAATAATTAAAATAAATAAGTAATGTTACGTTGTACCTACATAACTTAAAATACATAACTACAAATTAAGGTTAAGGTAAAGAACCTTTATTTTACAAGAAATATCATATCGACAGACTTTAATATTACCAGAACTTATCAGGGACTGTAATCATTATGATTATTATGATGAGAAGCTGAAAATAATCATTATTTCATTATATTATGGGTACTTAACAAATATGTCTTTAAACCAAAGATATCTTCCTAATATTAAATCCATTTTTAGATTTATTTATCTGAAAGTAAGCTAATAAATACAATTTAATATTATTTAATAATATTTAATATTAAAAATTTCTCAACAAAGTGTATCTCAACAGCGCCCTCGCCACAAACTAACTATACTTTTCCCTTACAATTTGTGGAAGCAACATTTTTTTTTCTTTTTTGGTAAAAAACTTTCCCCGCCCTTCTTCAGCCCACGCAACTCGAGCAATAAATTGTCAATTTTTGAAATGTTTGCCATGTAGGCGAGGGCAATTTTATGGCCATTTCGGAGCTGATTTAATGCGCTAAGCGAACGGGATTAGCCGGGCTCGTAAATCTGCAGTTAGATGGGGCGTTATGGTGGCAAGCGTGCTGGCATGGCACGGCGGCATCTCATCCCCCGGACAACCGTCGACACTCGACGCGGCCTTTTTCATAATTAAGTGGCGCATTGTTGCAGCCCGGAGGCAGGGGTGGGATGGATTCCTTGTAGCATCATTAAGACACGTGGGCGGATCATCTTCTTAACAGGCACTTGAACATCACACGGCGAGCTGAAAGTGCAATTTGCGTTGACAACATAAACAGCCGTGGGTTAAGAGTGAGGAGGGGCTTGTCTTCTTTTGGATGTTGCAACGCCAGCAACTCGAGTGCAAGTGCACGGGGAAAATATGGGTTGTAAGGTGATAAATGCTCCTCTAGTTTCAGTTATAGTAGTTGGATAGTTCATATAATGTCTTATTGAAGTTTGTATTATTTTTATACAAAAAATATTTATTATAAGCTCGAAAAAATAAAGTTTACGAAACAAGAAATATATTTATGACCTAGTAAAAAATGTATAGGAGCGCAGGATAAATGTAGACTTTTATTTCGCGTGCACCGCCAAGGATATGCCGCGGGGATGCTGCTCAACATGCATAGAATGCTGAAACGAGGAGGAGCAGCGAGGCTTCCGAACACGCTCTGTTACCCACTTGGCTCGCGGGCCCCGGCCCGATTTTCTCAGCCGCTTGCCGAGGATGAGCTCGAGGATGAGCACGCGGTTGAGCCGGCTGAAGGGCCTGCATGCGCTTAGGCACAAGGCCACCTAGAAACTATCCAAGCAGATTTCTTTGCGCCCGAAGCGCCCACAACGAATGCCATTATAAATGTCGGAAAGTTAAGCAGCAAATGCATGAAAGTCAAGTGGCGGTTTGTTATTTCTCGTCCTTTTTGTCGCTCTCCAGCACAATTAGAAGCGCCCTGCTCTGCTCTGTCCCTGACTGCTCCATATTTCATAGCGAAATGCAAAAACGGAAGGGAGGCGAGGGAACTACAAGTGGTTAGCTAACCAGCAACAGTGGAACTGTAACAAAACACAGCAAAGGACATGTGTAAAGCAGACTGTCAGTGGCCGCCAGGGGGAAGCACAAAAAGCTGGAGTTGGATACAGGAAAAACGACAGTCAAGGGAGGAAACATTAACAACGAGTCATGTCGAGAACGTCACCGGCATTGTCTCCTCCGGACGCTGGGGAAATGGATCTTATATTAAATCAGGATGCAATATTGTGTCAGAGTTGAAATATATTTCTGTGAAGAGTCACTTCCAGGTTTGACAACGTAATTTCTTCAGTGCTCATTTATTATAATTTCGGGGCTCGCCAGAGCACTCTAGTCAACCCGGAATCATCAATTTAAAAGTGTAAAACAATTAGCTTTCGGACAGTGTTTACGGGAAGCCTCTCGTTCAGTCCCTTGGTTTGAATTTGGGCCAAAAAGTGATCGTGGATCGAGTTAAAAACAAGTGACGAAACTTTATAAACTGCTGATCAACGGCTGATCAAGGCTGACAAGGGCCTACATGCCCAGCCCGCCGAGGCCACCCATTCCGCCCATGCCTCCCATTCCGCCCATGGCCGCTCCTGCGGCGGCGGCCTCTTCTATGGGCATCTCGGTGACCACGGCCTCGGCGGTGGTCAGGAGCGAGGCGACACCGGCGGCATCGGTGATAGCGGTGCGCACCACCTTGGTGGGATCGATGATGCCACGCTCGATCATGTTGCCGTACTCGCCCTTCAGCGCATCGTAACCGTAGTCGCCGTCCAGGATCTCCACCTTGGCCACCACCATGGCCCCATCGACGCCCGCGTTCTTGGCGATGGTCATGCAGGGCATGCGCAGGGCCCGGCGGATGATCTCGATGCCCATGTTCTGATCCTCGTTGGTGCCCCGCACGTCGTTCAGCTTCTGGATGCAGCGCAGCAGGGCGGTGCCACCGCCGGGCACGATGCCCTCCTCAATGGCCGCCCGGGTGGCGTTGAGGGCGTCGTTGACGCGGTCCTTCTTCTCGCTGACCTCCACGTCGCTGGAGCCGCCCACACGGAGCAGGGCCACGCCCGAGGAGAGCCGGGCCAGTCGCTCCTGCATCTTCTCCTTGAGGTAGTTGTTGTCGCTCTCCTTGATGGAGTCGCGTAGGAGCTCCACGCGCTTGTCTATCTCCGCCTTCTGGCCTTTGCCCTTGAGCAGCATTGTGTCGTCCTTGGTGACCACTACTTCACCCACACGCCCAAGATCACTCAGCTTGACGTCCTCCAGGCGCACCAGGTTTCCCTCGTCCCCGAACACGATGCCGCCGGTGGCTATGGCCATGTCCGACAGGCAGTCGTTGCGATTGTCCCCGAATCCGGGCGCCTTCACGGCGCACACTTGCAGGCCCACCTTCAGGCGGTTTACCACCATGGTGCTCAATGCCTCGCCCTCCACATCCTCGGCAATGATGACCAGCGGCTTCCGCTGGGCGTTGGCCAGCTCCAGGGCGGGCACGATGCTCGTCGCGGACTTGATCTTCTTCTGGGAGAAGAGCAACAGGGCGTCCTGGAACTCTACCTTGGCCCCCTTGGCGACGTTGATGAAGTACGGCGAGATGTAGCCGCGGTCGAACTTCATGCCCTCGATCACCTCCAGCTCGTCACAAAGCGTCTTGCCGTCCTTGACGGTGATGACGCCGTCGCGGCCCACCTTCTCGATGGCCTCGCTGATCAGGTTGCCAACGGACTTGTCCCCGTTCGCCGAAATGGTGGCCACCTGGTTGATCTCCTCGGGCGTGCTGACCGGGCGCGACATCTTGCGCAGATTCTCCTTGACCGTCTCGATGGCCAGCATAACGCCGCGACGGATCTCAACGGGATTGGCGCCGCGCGAGATCTTCTCGAAGCCCTCCTTGGCGATGGCGCGAGCCAGAACGGTGGCCGTGGTGGTGCCATCGCCAGCCTCCTCGTTCGTATTGTTGGCCACATCCTGGACCAGCTTGGCCCCGATGTTCTGGAACTTGTCCTTCAGCGCAATGGACTTGGCCACCGTCACGCCGTCCTTGGTGATCTTCGGCGAGCCCCAGCTCTGTTCGATGATCACGTTGCGCCCCTTGGGGCCCATGGTCACGGCCACGGCGTCGGCTAGGACGTCCACGCCCTGGAGCATCATCGCTCGCACCTCGGGCCCAAACCTCACATCCTTGGCATAGGAGCGGGCCTGCCACAGCTGGCAGCTGATCCTGGCACTGCGTCGCAGGCTGGATGTGTAGTTGGTGGTCAGCATGCGAATCATGATTAGCTAAGGATTATATGGGGGAATTACAATTGGGGGTTAATGGTTTACCTTTTCGTTCACTCACCGGAATTTGCGTTTTTCAGATAAATTCGTAAGCAATGTTGACGCTCGGAAGGTCAAATGTGAAATGGGAAAAGCCTTTAATGTGTCACACAGTCTAGAAGCTTTGGATGTAATGTCCCAAGCCTACTGCGTTTTTCAACAGGTAGCTGCAAAATAAGAAGTTTTAATTTTTTAGCAGACTGTAAAAGCTTTTAAAAGAGAAGCCAGCTCATTAATTCTTGGAAAAGTATATAAAATAAAGAAACCAGGGGCCTTAATCATTATAAGCTTAATCATTATAAAAATAAATAAATATATATATAAAAATAAATTATTACCATAATTTTTATGTTTATATACAAGAATTACGAGTATTTTGAGTATTTTTATAAGTCAACGAGAAAGAAAGCTAACTTCGGTAAACCGAAGTTTATATACCCTTGCAGTCAGCAATTGGATCATTGAAAATCGATCCAATTTGGTAATTTAAAAAAAAATGTCAAATTATGTAAATTTTGTAAATTTTACATTTTACATGTAGAATTTTACATTTTCATATAAATCGACCGATCCCTTCTATGGCAGCTATATGATATAGTTGTCCGATCTTAATGAAATTAAAACCGTAATTCTAAAACTATAAAAAACGACTATATCTCGAAATTTATAGAAATTCGTTGAAAAACAGAGAAATTAAAAATTTTTGTACATTAATTTCGCCATCATTCCTATGGCAGCTATAGGATATAGTGGTCCGATTTCGGCCGTTCCGACATATATACTGCGTGCTAAAGAAATAAGACTATGCTGAAAATTTCAGCCCGATAGCTCAAAAACTGAGAGACTAGTTCGCGTAGAAACCGACAGACAGACAGACAGACAGACAGACGGACAGACAGACGGACAGACAGACGGACAG